>CAHIKZ030000928.1:0-17500 GCA_903632075.3 Acanthosepion pharaonis | reverse complement strand
AAAAAAGTTCGATTCACAGGTTTCACTGGATTCACTTTGATACCGCGTCTTTTTTTCTATTTGCTTCAGACCAGCTCATCCACTGATGAAAGCCAAAAAACTTGTGCCTTCAGGTCGAAATTTTCATGCCTTCTGGTCTCCTCGAAATTTCTACAATTATACAAATTATCCGCTAACCCGTTTTCTTATATACCAGAATTTGGAACCAGTGAGAAATTGTCCGCTTGAGGAGAATTTCAGGGTTTCAAGGGCGAAGGATTGGAACCACGGATTGGTAAACTCAAAGGGTTAACTTTCAAACTCTCCAAGCCGGCAAACCCGGCAATGAAGATCCGTCGGTGCAACTGAGGTCATTCTTGTTTTTGTTTTTGTTTTTGCTTTTTCGTTAGCTCTTGTGTTTTTTGCCACTACAAAAATAATCCATGTAAATGTATACGTAGTAATACGGAAAAGAATTAAGATTTTCAGTAATATATATGCATACTATTTGGAATGTACCTTTTGAGTCGGACAGTTTTTGAAAGGGGTCGGAATGACATCCTGACTTATGGTGAAAAAGGTGCATTGTGAAAAATAACTTGAGACCCACTGTTATATATCCTCGAAAAAGGCTCAAACTTTTAAATTCACGTGGGTGGAATCCACCCTCGTTATTGATCAGTAGATTCAATATGTATATGCATTTTTAAATTTTAAAAAGATAATCATAAACAGTTCGTCTTGACCGAATTCATTTCAGCGATTATTTTTGAGTCAATTCTATATTTAGTAAATCTAACAACGTTAATTTAATTTGACAATGTGTGTGTGTGTGTGTGTTTCGGGGATTTGTTTTGTGAGCCGGATGAAGTGCTCGGAGCCTCTGTGAAGTGTGCGGCATTTTTCTTTCTATTTTTTTTTTTTTTTTTTTTTTTTTGATTTCTTAGCGTTCACATCCAGCCGAGATATAGATTGAATCAGAAAAAAAAATCTAATTTGACGCAAAGTATAACAATACTGTACATTTTTCTAACTACATGCTGTACATAAGTTTTAGGTACACAGTGAGGATCGAATTCATTTTAATAGTTTGCGTGAGGACTCTGATAGTCATTGCTGTGGTCAGATTTGTAATGACTTAAATAAAACAGTTTCATATATAAAACAATTACTGACTATTATCAGTAGTAGTATTATTTATATAATCTGTTTTGTTTAAAAATGGATTTTATCTTTATTGAGCTGATCTAAAGAAAAAAAAGCATTGTATCATTAAGAATGAAGGCAACAAATTTTGCCGGCTTATAAGACGAACTTAAAAAATGATTGAAAAAAAATAATCCTCTATCTTATATGCTAAGTTGAGGCCTCTCATAGCTTACGGCCATATCACGTTGAAACACCAGTTCCCGTACGATCACCGAATTTAAGCAACGTCGAGCCTGGTCAGTGCCAAGATGGGTGACAGTTTGGGAATACCAGATCCTGTAAGTTTGGATGTTCGGGTAGTTTAATGGATAATGGCTCGAAATTGTTAATCGGAAAGCCGGGTTCCAATTCCAGTTGGGTTCGTTATATTCACTTACGCGCAAATACTCTTGGATAAGGTACAAACCTGTCTCTCCCCCCAGCTATGGGTTAATTAGTATGACTTGTATCACTAAATCATTATTAACTCCTCCGCCCAATTCTTCCAATCTAACAATATTTTAAATAAACTACAAGGGTTTGATACGTCATAAAAAGTGAATTAATCAATCATAGTTTAATTGTAACTCCAACTTCAGGCTATATATATATATATATAGAGAGAGAGAGAGATTTTTAATCTCAGACAGTCACTTCTAGCCAGCCCAAACACTTAAAATTATTTACTGAAGTGATGATGATATTATTATCATTACCACCACCTCCGCTACCACCGGTTAATAAATGATCGTAAGAAATTATCGATGATGTTCTGTTTTGGTCTTATTAATGTGACCATGTACATTTTTTTACCAATGTGTTTCCTCGTCTTTAGTTCAGTTGTACTAACCGCTTGTTTTTTTTATGTCAGAGATTTACTTAAACTGTGAGGAAAACTTGAAAGAAGGCGTTGCGGGATTCTAATAATATGTTTAGGTAAATATTTAGTCACCATTATGTTGTGAGAATCAATACTTTGGATAGTAAATATTTACGCGCTTCTGGGACATTTATCCCTCAAACAATACTGGCGGACTCAATGTGAGTCCAGGTAAAAACAGTGTAACAAAAATCATGAAAAGTCAATGCATGTATTCAGTCATATGCTATACGTGATACACGCTTCATTTCCAGTGTCTCTGCTTCCTTCTTCCCTTTGTACCTTTTATTTCAGGAACAGCAAGAATTCAACGCGGATTTGGAGTTTGAACAGAATCCCCCAAAGAAATATACCTTTTTAAACTCCGAATTTATTATGTCTTTATTCGGTAGACCAGTTGCCATCGAAGGCTATAGAACCCAGTCTGTCCTACTATTTTACTCATAGCGGGGGGATAAGAAGAGTATTCTTACCTTACGTGCTAATACCCTTGGGTATTAGCACGTAAATGAATGTAATGGATTTGACTGGAATTTGAACTCGGCTCTCTGATTACTCAATCCGAGCCGCTATCATGCATATATTAACAAAATAATTTACATATGTAGACAACTGTAACGAAATGAAAAACATTAAAACAAGTTATAACAAGAATTTGCTTGTTTGTGTATGTAAGAAGCGTGTGTGATAGACACGTATGTGTATATGTATGTGTGAAAGAGTTTGTGGTGGTATGTTAACAAGTATGACCGTTTGTAGATGTCTGTTTATTAACATGACCATACGATTTATATTTAACGTAAAATACCACAAAATATAAAACAACAAGAAGGAACAAAAACGGTTTTATAACAACAACATTTATATTTATTTCTGTGTAATGGTGTACTTGCGTAGAGATTACCATTTTGTTGGTGTTATGTCCCTTTGACTGAATTAAAGTTTTACAGATGAGTTGAAATATTTTTATCTGAGCTCACAAAAGTTGAATGAATTATAAATCTGAGAAATGCTGAATAAATTGTAGCTTTAGAAAAGTATTTCAAAGAGAAAAGTTCTTGCTGCATGTTTGGAAATGTTAGTATGTTTGTAATGTAGGTTGGAAAATTTCGTACGTACGTGCATGCGTGAATGTGCTTTTAACGTCTGACCGCTCATGGTCGAGACGGGATCCTTTAGGGTTACATCTTAGCAGGAAAAGAGAAGAGAAAAAAGAGAATGAGGAAGTTCGTGTCTGCTATTTATAATTAATGCAATCACGTGACAGGCTCCCAGAAAAATGGCGGGAAAACTTGACTTGGTCACGCGCTGGAAAAATATTTGTATATGGGTGGATTGCAACGCCAACTTGTGTGTTTATTGACCAATTAGAAGCTGATATTTCCTGAAAATCTGTATGAAGATGGGTAAGCTCTTTGATCCTTTTTTTTTTTTTACACAGATTTGTACAAAATTCAACATTGATAAGAAAGTGGTAGCGGGATGCTAAAAGTTCAAAGTCAAAAGAGGACCAAGGAAACGAACACGCCTTGTCAGCAGTGTTTCTATCTACGAACGTGTTGAGTAAGCGGAAATGAACAATATCAAATCTAAGAAGCAAATGAAAAAAAAAAATAAACACACTGTGCAATTATTTCAAACATACTTCAAAATTTCAATTTAATAAAAAATCATCTCCCGCCAATAAATAAACACAGGCTTCGGGAGCTTACACAAGACCATAAAAACCAAACATTCATTCAACATGGTAGAAGGACTGACAGCAGTTTAAGAGGCACGAGTCAACCTCGTTGTCCTGCCTTTTCTCACCAAAGCAACAGCGAACTCCCTTTGATCTTGTCTCCCAATCCCATTTTCTCTCTTCCCCACTGAAAGACTATGTTCATTTCTTTTCCGTCAAAGAGAAGAACTTTCTTTCATTTCACGTTAAGTAATTTTCAGTTAAAAATTGTATACCTTAATTAAATATCATCACTGCATTTAAACACGAGACAATCTCTCGTTTTTTTATTTAACAAACGGTGACCCATGGAATCTTTCTCCAACGCACAAATACATCTGAAAGCCAGAGCTAAAAAGAGCTAAAAGAGGGCGTGTGAGAATATCATTGCCTATTTATAGGCTTAAATAACGCTCCCCCCCCTGCTCTGGTGGCGTTTTAGCAAAGCTAAGTGGAATAACCCACAAAGGTTTAGAAAATTTGACACTCGCAGGACATATTGAAGGTAAGAGTGTGCGGATCTATTACGCACGAATATACATACATACAAAAATACAAATCACATACAACGCCAAGCATTCATTGGTTAATAAATCACCACTACATTACTACAGGCAATTTACAAATCGCAGTAATGCGACAATTTTGTAATCGCTCTATTTTTAAGTAGTCAATTTTGTGCACTTCTGGGAGAAACGAATCACAGAAGCTTTCTTAAGTCTCTCCAAAGCGGGTTCGGTGATTGGTCGATGCTAACCAATCAGATCGTTTGCACGTGAAGAATAATTCTTCCCGCAAACGATTTGGAGCCTATAGTCGCTTATTTAAGCCAAGATTTTTCTAATCCCAACTAGTGAGACCTCAACTGTTGACACACAGAGACAGTTTTGACTTTTTTCTGACTGTTTCTCTCACCCCCCCTTTTATTTCAGTACTGTGTAGTGAGACTGTTTCTTTTCAGCTGCTTATTTTTTGGACGAACTTTCGTGTGAATAACATCGGACCTTTTTTTTATCTGATAAGTTATTGTTTTATTTTCATTCTTTTTAATTTTTTCTATTTCTTTTGTTTGTTTTTGATTTGTGTTTGGGCCTTGGCTCACATTTTTTCCTTTTTTTTCCTTTTTTTAGTCCGGTAAGACTTTGTCAAACCGGACGACTGCTTTTTTATTTTTATTTATTTTCTTTATTTTTAAAAAGACCAGTTTAGAAAAAAGAAAAAAAAAAAAAGCTTTCTATTTATTTCTTTTTTATTTTTATTTCTTTTAGCGACTTCAGTCGCCTTCTTTCTCCTTTTTTATTTTTACTAGTTTATTTTTTTTTCTTTTAATTCAATTTTTTTTAGCGGCGTCAGCCGCTAAACTTTAATTTTTTAATTTTTGTACATTTGTTTGTTTGTTTTGGAAAAAAAGAGAGAAGTTTTTTTGGTTTTTCTTTTTATTTTCGGCTGCCTTCGGGCGCCATTTTTATTTTTATTTAAAAAAAAAAGACTTACCTGTTTATTTTTTTTCAGTGTTTTATTTGTTCGGCTGTATTTTCTTTAAATTTCCTGGTTTATCCAGGCTTTCTTTGGTTTTTTTCCCCCAACTCCTCTCCCTGTGTGATAAATCGACAGAAACCCGCTAGTGGTTGTATCCAAGTTTTCAGCATGGCCGACGAAGGCGGTCGGGCCAAAGTGAAAAAGGACCTCTTTGGGAAGGTGGACAATGCCAACCCAAGGGAGAATGAGAAGCGGGCTGGAGAAAGCCCAAAAGCGGACAATAGTCCCAAAATTGACAAAAATACCTCCAGAAAAGGAGAAAGTTCGAAGAATAATGTTGCCCCTAAAGACGCTTTAGTGAAGTCAAGTGAGGAGTCGCCCTCTTGTTGGAAGTCCCCTCCGAATTGTATACTGAACATGGCGGATTTCCTGGACAAGGCGAAAGGTTTTGCCCATCTGGTGAAAAAAGATGGCTTCGTCGATGATGTCCAGGAACTCGGGATGTTCGCCAAGAGAATGGTGACCGTTTTTGTGGTCGACAAGAAAACCAAAAAGATTTGTCGCTCCACAAAAGACATTGTGATTAAATCACTTTTGTCCCTGGGGATAAAACCCCAAAGAGTCATTAAAGGTAGGGGATTTTTCATGTGGGACATTCTGCTGCCCACACCAGAAGATTGCCTGGCTATGGCCAAGAAAGAATTAATCACTAAGGATCTAATTCTGAGAACAGAGTATGAGGGGCGCAGGCGGACCAGGGTGGCAGTTTTGAGGTTCCTCCTCAAATTTCAGGAGAGCTTCTGGCTGCATTTTTTTGCAGTATGGCCAGATTTTAGGAGCTCTCTCCGACAATCTGAACAGGGGATGGACGTTTGATATCATGCTGGATCAAGAGGCCTTCAAGTCCGTCCCCAACTGTTTGGTTTTAGGTGACCGGAAAATGCCGGTCATTGTGACTGGTAGGCGACCGACTTGCTGGAGGTGTGGAGAGACTGGTCACCTTTCCTCCTCCTGCCCAGGAAGAAGGCCCCTGGGTTCCGGTCACAGGCGACCAAAATACCCCCTTGGCCGATAAGGTTAAATCCGCGACACCTGTAATGGGTCTAGCTGCGAGGCGGACCGATGGGCAAAGTCCCTCGGTTGGGTCTAAGCCCACATTGCCCCCGAAACCGACGCCTGCCACTAGTGTGGTTAAGGAGAAGGATGAGGGGGAATGGCACCTCGTGGTTAGGGGCAAGGGGAAGAGCCAAACAGCGGTTCCTCCGTCCCAACATGACTCCAGGGACATCATCACCTACAGCCCCATTCCCTCTACCAGCGCTGAGGGCGACGCCTCTGCGTCATATGAAAAGACTGCGACAGAAGCGCAGAAGTTAAATGAGCCAAGTTGGCAGAAGATACTCGATATAAAAAAACTAAAAGAAAAGCTGGAGTTAAAGCGGGGAAAAGGGAAAAAATCGTCGGGGGCACCGGCCCCTCTATCCTCTGCCCCGTCTTCCCCTTCTTCATCTAAATCTAAGGGAAATTTCACCAAGCCTGCTCCGCCCAAATCATTGTCAAACTCACCTAGCAAATCCATACATTCACCCAAACCTTCACCTGTAAGGACACCTACGGGGTGGACCCCATCAACCACTCCAAATCTCACACCTATGACAACTCCAGTGCATTCACCTCATAAAAAAAGAGTCAGAAGTCCTGACACACTAAACATCTCAGAAAAAAAGAAAAAAAAAGTCAAACCTCCTTATTTCCCAGGGGAAGACGTCTGCCGCGTTTCCCGGGACCAGGCGGAGAGGGTGTTTGGACAAACGCGAAATCCAAAGGATTTAAAAATCCTTTGGAATTTCCAAAATATAAACAGTAAAGAGGTGGAAAGCCCGAGAATTTCCCTCCGCGAAAAGAGTGCTAACAGTGATTAGAACGGGCCCGGGAACGCGGGAGATTTGGGGCATGATAGAGGAGGCCCAGTCATCTCTAAAAATGGTGCCCCCTGCTGCATACTTATTAGATCCCGATTCGGACGAAGGAAACCAAAAACTAAAAGGAGGGTCCCGGTTTTCGTTCACCCATCCCTTTACAGAGCGTTAAAACTTACATACCCTTCGGACATCGGCGGCTTGTCTCAGGACGATACCGTCGAAAATGAGATGGCGTCGGGATCCATGGGACGAGCTGTGGGTGTCCTCACCCCAGCCATGTTCTATCCTGAAGGGCAACCCTAATCGGCCTCACGATGGCTCTCTGGTTAGCTAGTTTGAATGCCCGGGGCCTGAGGTCCGAGTCTCGCAGGGCGAGGCTCTCTCGTGACCTTCAGCGCCTCGGGGTGAATATATGTTGTTTGCAAGAGACCCGGTTTAATTCTCATGATCGTGAGGACATACTGTCTAGGGGGTTCGCCCTTTATTCAGCATGTTTTGATGGTTGTTCGAGGGGTGTCTCTTGGCTAGTTTGCAGGTCTTTGAAGGCTGCATGTACCCTTGTCTTCGCGGATCCGGCGGGCAGGCTTTGCGTGCTGGATGTTACCATAAAGGAGAAGCATCTTCGTCTCATTGGGGTTTATGCGCCCAATATCCATTCCGAGCGGCCTGCTTTGTTTCGGCAGATCGCGCCGTTCTTGACGACGTCTCGTCGGGTAATTTTAGCGGGGATTGGAATGCCGTCCTTGACCCCGATATAGATCGGATAGGGCACAAAAAGGTACCTTACAACCCGGATGTGAAACCATTTCGGGACTTTATCGATGGGTTTGATCTCGTCGATAAGTTCCGGAATGAACACCCCCTCGGGAGGTAGCATGGACTTGGACTACTAGTGGCACCTCGGCTCCTGGCTCGCTTGCGAGCTACCTGGACCGAGTCTTAGTTAGGAGAGTCGATGTAGGGCTCTTAGGTTGTCCAAGTTTCCATTACATAGTTTATACGGACCATAGGCTTGTCCGGGTCCGTGTAAACTTAGATAAGCCTAAGGTTAAGTTGGCTGGTTACTGGAAATTGAACTGTTCGCTTTTCAGTGATCAGGGTTTCCGGGACCAGCTGCTACTAACAATCCAGAGGGAATTGACGGGAGCGGTTGTGGGAAATGCCTGGTGGGGCAAATTAAAATCTAAGATTCGTTCGTTTGCTGCCGACTTTAGTCGTCGGCTCAATTTAGATAAATTAGCGGCGCAAACGGCTTTAGAGGAAAAAGTTGATCGGGCCGTGAAATCCCGTGTTAGTGGGGACATAGTCTTAGCTAAGGCAGAGTTGGCCTCCTTGCTTATCAAGAAGGACCAAGCTCTGGTAGTTAGGGCTAGGTTAAAAAGAATGTCTTCTGAGGCAACGAATATGGCCGCTGAACTGCGTGTAGAGGAAAATCGAAACGCGGCCAGGCGACATATAGCGTGCGTCACATTACCGGATAAGCGGACCGTGACTACAAACGCGGGCATATGTGAGGTCTTTCGTGATTACTTTCAGGAGCTTTTCACCAGGGAGCCCGGTCTGAGTTCTGCTCAGTTCGACGCCTATTTAGCTGACTTTCCCTGCCTCTCGGCAGCTGAAGTGGCTAGGTGCGAGGGCCGCATAACAGAGTCGGAAATCTGGGAAGCGCTGAAGCAGGTTGGCCTGGATAAGTCTCCGGGATTAGATGGTCTGCCCTACGAAGTTTACTTGAGGTTGTCGCACGTTTTTGTGCCTTTGCTGGAACTGATGTACAACCACTGGATGAGGCAGGGGTCTTTACCTCAACGCTTCACCAGAGGTGTCATCAAGTTGCTGCGTAAGGACAAGGACGGTGGGGATGGGTTAGGGAACTTTCGCCCTTTAACGATGTTAAACACTGACTTAAAGATTTTGGCGAAGATCTTGGCCAACCGTTTGCAGCTTGTCCTGTCTAGTCTGATTGGCCCTGAACAGACTTGTGCTGTGAAGGGCAGGACTATTCAGGATAACCTTCATATGGTACGCCTGATCTTAGAACAAGTCGACAGTGAAGCCGCGCTGATCAATTTAGATCAGTCCAAGGCCTTCGATAGGGTTGACCATCGATTTCTGGAGGCTGTCCTTTCGGCGGCCGGTTTCGGAGCCGACTTTCGCTCCTGGATCCGTCTCTTGTATGCGACCCCCGGTGCGCTGGTGGAAGTGAATGGGGTAAGATCGAAGCCTTTCGTATTGTCTCGCTCCATTCGTCAAGGTTGTCCGCTATCGCCTCTGCTTTACGTTCTTGCGTTGGAGCCTTTCCTTCGCAAGTTAAAGGCGAATCCGGTCCTACGCGGTATTTCGCTGCCTGGTGCTAACACCTCGGCCAGGTATTCTGCCTATGCTGACGACGTTTCGGTTCTTGTGTCGAGCAGAGCCGAGATTAACGAAGTTAGTAAGCAGATCAGTGGGTATGAGTTGGTGACGGGGCCAAAATCAACCGCGATAAGTCTGTGGGCTTGCGGTTGGGTGCGTGGAAGGGAGTTTCTCTTCCCGGACCTTTCCTCTGGACGGATGGGCCGATCAAGATACTCGGCGTCTGGTTCGGTCCTGATCTCCAGTTGGAAAAGAATTGGTCGGAGGTACAGGGGCGGGCCGAGGTCGCGGCTAGTCTGTGGTCTCGGAGGGGACTTTCCCTGAAGGGAAGGGCGGAAGTTTGTGGTTCCCACATCTATCCGATCCTCCTCTACCGTCTTTCTGTGCTTCCACTCCCGTGTGCCCGACTAACATCGTTAGTCAAGGCCTTGTTCTCTTTCTTGTGGAGAGGCAAGTCCCACATGGCATCTCGCGAGATCTGTTGCCTTCATCCCTCTGAGGGCGGTCTGGGAATGCCTAGCATTGAGATTCGTCAATATATGCTACGCATTACCTTTCTAGACCGAATGTGTCGCGGTTTGGAGGAGGTGGGCACCTTTTGGAAAGAAGATGTCCGTAAACATTTCCCATCCCTGAGAAGTGTGCACTCGTGCGAGGAGGAGGCCGGTCGTACTCCTCGTGGCGAGTGCTCCTTCTATCGTGAATGTCGTCGCGCTTTGAAGCTCCTCTTGCGGTCGTCGGTTGGCCTCTCCGACGCCCAAGCGTTGTCTCGTAAGGCATTATATCGTGTGTTAGTTAGGGGGCCGTTCAAGATGATCTGATCGACGAGCTCGGTCTTACGAAGCAGGAGGCTCGCTCGATATGGCCTTGGGCGCCCGGGTTGAAATGTCTCAATAACGATGAGGCATCACTCACCTGGCTGATGATTCGTGGGGCCTCTGGGTCGGCAAAAGACTTTGTTCAGCAGGCTTGGAGAAATATCCAAACTGTCGTCGCTGTACTGGGAATGTCGAGACCATTGGTCACGCCTTTTTTCAGTGCAGTGCGGTAGTGCCGTTGTGCAATTTCGTTGAAGGCCTCATGGTTCGCATGCTGCAGGGAAAGTTTTTTTGTCCTGGAAGCCAGTTCTGTTTGTAGCAATGTGGTATCGCAATTGACAAAGGCTGAACACTATGTGTTCTGTTGCTTACTAGGGGTTATGCGAGTCGTGATTTGGACGACGCGACAGAAGGATTTTATGATGGCGAGAAGTTCACCTCTTCCCAACTGATCTTGTACTTTAGGCATCTGCTTAAAGTCAAGATTAGGACGGAAAAGCGGCGGCTCCCATCATCAGAATTCGGCAAAAGGTGGGTGAATCTTGCGCGAATGTGTAGAGTGAAAGGGCTGACC
Organism: Acanthosepion pharaonis; assembly: GCA_903632075.3. Classification (NCBI taxonomy): domain Eukaryota; kingdom Metazoa; phylum Mollusca; class Cephalopoda; order Sepiida; family Sepiidae; genus Acanthosepion; species Acanthosepion pharaonis. Next base: position 6,588 of record CAHIKZ030000928.1, on the reverse strand, counting down.
TTGAGTGGCATTTAGATGTCGGTTAGGCAAAGAATATTGTCCTAACAGGGGTTGAACGTTGGCAACCCACCCAATATATTAGGTTAGACTAGGTTTTGTTTTTTGAATATTTTTTTTTTTTTTTTCCCGTTTAACTTAGCTAGGGTATGTAAGCTCATTGGTCCCTTTTATTTCTGTCCCTTTTTTTTACTTTTGTTTAATTCCCCATCCCCTCCCTCGTTAGGTGGTTAGTGATGTCGGTTTTCTGGTGGATGCGGGACGCCTTTCGTTTCAGGTGTGTGTTTTCGTATTTGTTGTTGTGTATGAATGAGTGAGTGTTTGTGTGAATGCCTGATGGTTTGAATGTCTACTTATTTTCTTAGTCCCATCGATTTCGTCTGGTTAACTGACATTTCTGCCACATTCATAGTTTGTGGGGGGTTTTATTACTAACTCAGTTTTGTTTAGTTTTATTGTAAATAGTTAATTCAATTTGTAAATACACATTTGGGGACCTTTTAAAAATTTGTTATTTTATGACCCTCCCCCATGAACAATATTTGTATATATGGGGACTAGGTTAGGACGTCATAGAGAAACTGAGGTATTATGGTGGACGTAGTAAGAATGGTAGGAGTGAATGTGATGTTTTGGTGATTGGATTATTGTTGGCATGTTTGGGTCAGTGTCTGCGACTAGCTAAGTTTAGATTTAAGACAGATGAAGACCGTCATTCCCCTTCCCCCTTTTCGGCCTTGTGCCAAATTTTGTATATTTTCATACAAATAAATATTGTGAGACCTCAACTGTTGACACACAGAGACAGTTTTGACTTTTTTCTGACTGTTTCTCTCACCCCCCCTTTATTTCAGTACTGTGTAGTGAGACTGTTTCTTTTCAGCTGCTTATTTTTTGGACGAACTTTCGTGTGAATAACATCGGACCTTTTTTTATCTGATAAGTTATTGTTTTATTTTCATTCTTTTTAATTTTTTCTATTTCTTTTGTTTGTTTTTGATTTGTGTTTGGGCCTTGGCTCACATTTTTTCCTTTTTTTTTCCTTTTTTTAGTCCGGTAAGACTTTGTCAAACCGGACGACTGCTTTTTTATTTTTATTTATTTTCTCTATTTTAAAAAGACCAGTTTAGAAAAAAGAAAAAAAAAAAAAAAGCTTTCTGTTTATTTCTTTTTATTTTTATTTCTTTTAGCGACTTCAGTCGCCTTCTTTCTCCTTTTTTATTTTTACTAGTTTATTTTTTTCTTTTAATTGAATTTGTTTTTAGCGGCGTCAGCCACTAAACTTTAATTTTTTAATTTTTGTACATTTGTTTGTTTGTTTTGGAAAAAAAGAGAGAAGTTTTTTTTGGTTTTTCTTTTTATTTTCGGCTGCCTTCGGGCGCCATTTTTATTTTTATTTAAAAAAAAAACTTACCTGTTTATTTTTTTTCAGTGTTTTATTTGTTCGGCTGTATTTTCTTTAAATTTCCTGGTTTATCCAGGCTTTCTTTGGGTTTTTTCCCCCAACTCCTCTCCCTGTGTGATAAATCGACAGAAACCCGCTAGTGGTTGTATCCAAGTTTTCAGCATGGCCGACGAAGGCGGTCGGGCCAAAGTGAAAAAGGACCTCTTTGGGAAGGTGGACAATGCCAACCCAAGGGAGAATGAGAAGCGGGCTGGAGAAAGCCCAAAAGCGGACAATAGTCCCAAAATTGACAAAAATACCTCCAGAAAAGGAGAAAGTTCGAAGAATAATGTTGCCCCTAAAGACGCTTTAGTGAAGTCAAGTGAGGAGTCGCCCTCTTGTTGGAAGTCCCCTCCGAATTGTATACTGAACATGGCGGATTTCCTGGACAAGGCGAAAGGTTTTGCCCATCTGGTGAAAAAAGATGGCTTCGTCGATGATGTCCAGGAACTCGGGATGTTCGCCAAGAGAATGGTGACCGTTTTTGTGGTCGACAAGAAAACCAAAAAGATTTGTCGCTCCACAAAAGACATTGTGATTAAATCACTTTTGTCCCTGGGGATAAAACCCCAAAGAGTCATTAAAGGTAGGGGATTTTTCATGTGGGACATTCTGCTGCCCACACCAGAAGATTGCCTGGCTATGGCCAAGAAAGAATTAATCACCAAGGATCTAATTCTGAGAACAGAGTATGAGGGCCGCAGGCGGACCAGGGTGGCAGTTTTTGAGGTTCCTCCTCAAATTTCGGGAGAGCTTCTGGCTGCATTTTTTATGCAGTATGGCCAGATTTTAGGAGCTCTCTCCGACAATCTGAACGGGGGATGGACGTTTGATATCATGCTGGATCAAGAGGCCTTCAAGTCCGTCCCCAACTGTTTGGTTTTAGGTGACCGGAAAATGCCGGTCATTGTGACTGGTAGGCGACCGACTTGCTGGAGGTGTGGAGAGACTGGTCACCTTTCCTCCTCCTGCCCAGGGAAGAAGGCCCCTGGGTTCCGGTCACAGGCGACCAAAATACCCCCCTGGCCGATAAGGTTAAATCCGCGGCACCTGTAATGGGTCTAGCTGCGAGGCGGACCGATGGGCAAAGTCCCTCGGTTGGGTCTAAGCCCACATTGCCCCCGAAACCGACGCCTGCCACTAGTGTGGTTAAGGAGAAGGATGAGGGGAATGGCACCTCGTGGTTAGGGGCAAGGGAAGAGCCAAACAGCGGTTCCTCCGTCCCAACATGACTCCAGGGACATCATCACCTACAGCCCCATTCCCTCTACCAGCGCTGAGGGGCGACGCCTCTGCGTCATATGAAAAAGACGGCGACAGAAGCGCAGAAGTTAAATGAGCCAAGTTGGCAGAAGATACTCGATATAAAAAACTAAAGAAAAGCTGGATTTAAAGCGGGGAAAGGGGAAAAAATCGTCGGGGGCACCGGCCCCTCTGTCCTCTGCCCCGTCTTCCCCTTCTTCATCTAAATCTAAGGGAAATTTCACCAAGCCTGCTCCGCCCAAATCATTGTCAAACTCACCTAGCAAATCCATACATTCACCCAAACCTTCACCTGTAAGGACACCTACGGGGTGGACCCCATCAACCACTCCAAATCTCACACCTATGACAACTCCAGTGCATTCACCTCATAAAAAAAGAGTCAGAAGTCCTGACACACTAAACATCTCAGAAAAAAAGAAAAAAAAAGTCAAACCTCCTTATTTCCCAGGGGAAGACGTCTGCCGCGTTTCCCGGGACCAGGCGGAGAGGGTGTTTGGACAAACGCGAAATCCAAAGGATTTAAAATCCTTTGGAATTTCCAAAATATAAACAGTAAAGAGGTGGAAAGGCCGAGAATTTCCCCTCCGCGAAAAAAGTGCTAACAGTGATTAGAACGGGCCCGGGAACGCGGGAGATTTGGGGCATGATAGAGGAGGCCCAGTCATCTCTAAAAATGGTGCCCCTGCTGCATACTTATTAGATCCCGATTCGGACGAAGGAAACCAAAACTAAAGGGAGGGTCCCGGTTTTCGTTCACCCATCCCTTTACAGAGCGTTAAAACTTACATACCCTTCGGACATCGGCGGCTTGTCTCAGGACGATACCGTCGAAAATGAGATGGCGTCGGGATCCATGGGACGAGCTGTGGGTGTCCTCACCCCAGCCATGTTCTATCCTGAAGGGCAACCTAATCGGCCTCACGATGGCTCTCTGGTTAGCTAGTTTGAATGCCCGGGGCCTGAGGTCCGAGTCTCGCAGGGCGAGGCTCTCTCGTGACCTTCAGCGCCTCGGGGTGAATATATGTTGTTTGCAAGAGACCCGGTTTAATTCTCATGATCGTGAGGACATACTGTCTAGGGGTTCGCCCTTTATTCAGCATGTTTTGATGGTTGTTCGAGGGGTGTCTCTTGGCTGTTTGCAGGTCTTTGAAGGCTGCATGTACCCTTGTCTTCGCGGATCCGGCGGGCAGGCTTTGCGTGCTGGATGTTACCATAAAGGAGAAGCATCTTCGTCTCATTGGGGTTTATGCGCCCAATATCCATTCCGAGCGGCCTGCTTTGTTTCGGCAGATCGCGCCGTTCTTGACGACGTCTCGTCGGGTAATTTTAGCGGGGATTGGAATGCCGTCCTTGACCCCGATATAGATCGGATAGGGCACAAAAAGGTGCCTGACCGGATGTGAAACCATTTCGGGACTTTATCGATGGGTTTGATCTCGTCGATAAGTTCCGGAATGAACACCCTCGGGAGGTAGCATGGACTTGGACTACTAGTGGCACCTCGGCTCCTGGCTCGCTTGCGAGCTACCTGGACCGAGTCTTAGTTAGGAGAGTCGATGTAGGGCTCTTAGGTTGTCCAAGTTTCCATTACATAGTTTATACGGACCATAGGCTTGTCCGGGTCCGTGTAAACTTAGATAAACCCTAAGGTTAAGTTGGCTGGTTACTGGAAATTGAACTGTTCGCTTTTCAGTGATCAGGGTTTCCGGGACCAGCTGCTACTAACAATCCAGAGGGAATTGACGGGAGCGGTTGTGGGAAATGCCTGGTGGGGCAAATTAAAATCTAAGATTCGTTCGTTTGCTGCCGACTTTAGTCGTCGGCTCAATTTAGATAAATTAGCGGCGCAAACGGCTTTAGAGGAAAAAAGTTGATCGGGCCGTGAAATCCCGTGTTAGTGGGGACATAGTCTTAGCTAAAGGCAGAGTTGGCCTCCTTGCTTATCAAGAAGGACCAAGCTCTGGTAGTTAGGGCTAGGTTAAAAAGAATGTCTTCTGAGGCAACGAATATGGCCGCTGAACTGCGTGTAGAGGAAAATCGAAACGCGGCCAGGCGACATATAGCGTGCGTCACATTACCGGATAAGCGGACTGTGACTACAAACGCGGGCATATGTGAGGTCTTTCGAGATTATTTTCAGGAGCTTTTCACCAGGGAGCCCGGTCTGAGTTCTGCTCAGTTCGACGCCTATTTAGCGGACTTTCCCTGCCTCTCGGCAGCTGAAGTGGCTAGGTGCGAGGGCCGCATAACAGAGTCGGAAATCTGGGAAGCGCTGAAGCAGGTTGGCCTGGATAAGTCTCCGGGATTAGATGGTCTGCCTTACGAAGTGTACTTGAGGTTGTCGCACGTTTTTGTGCCTTTGCTGGAACTGATGTACAACCACTGGATGAGGCAGGGGTCTTTACCTCAACGCTTCACCAGGGGTGTCATCAAGTTGCTGCGTAAGGACAAGGACGGTGGGGATGGGTTAGGGAACTTTCGCCCTTTAACGATGTTAAACACTGACTTAAAGATTTTGGCGAAGATCTTGGCCAACCGTTTGCAGCTTGTCCTGTCTAGTCTGATTGGCCCTGAACAGACTTGTGCTGTGAAGGGCAGGACTATTCAGGATAACCTTCATATGGTACGCCTGATCTTAGAACAAGTCGACAGTGAAGCCGCGCTGATCAATTTAGATCAGTCCAAGGCCTTCGATAGGGTTGACCATCGATTTCTGGAGGTTGTCCTTTCGGCGGCCGGTTTCGGAGCCGACTTTCGCTCCTGGATCCGTCTCTTGTATGCGACCCCGGTGCGCTGGTGGAAGTGAATGGGTAAGATCGAAGCCTTTCGTATTGTCTCGCTCCATTCGTCAAGGTTGTCCGCTATCGCCTCTGCTTTTGCACGTTCTTGCGTTGGAGCCTTTCCTTCGCAAGTTAAAGGCGAATCCGGTCCTACGCGGTATTTCGCTGCCTGGTGCTAACACCTCGGCCAGGTATTCTGCCTATGCTGACGACGTTTCGGTTCTTGTGTCGAGCAGAGCCGAGATTAACGAAGTTAGTAAGCAGATCAGTGGGTATGAGTTGGTGACAGGGGCCAAAATCAACCGCGATAAGTCTGTGGGCTTGCGGTTGGGTGCGTGGAAGGAGTTTCTCTTCCCGGACCTTTCCTCTGGACGGATGGGCCGATCAAGATACTCGGCGTCTGGTTCGGTCCTGATCTCCAGTTGGAAAAGAATTGGTCGGAGGTACAGGGGCGGGCCGAGGTCGCGGCTAGTCTGTGGTCTCGGAGGGACTTTCCTGAAGGGAAGGGCGGAAGTTTGTGGTTCCCCATCTATCCGATACTCCTCTACCGTCTTTCTGTGCTTCCACTCCCGTGTGCCCGACTAACATCGTTAGTCAAGGCCTTGTTCTCTTTCTTGTGGAGAGGCAAGTCCCACATGGCATCTCGCGAGATCTGTTGCCTTCATCCCTCTGAGGGCGGTCTGGGAATGCCTAGCATTGAGATTCGTCAATATATGCTACGCATTACCTTTCTAGACCGAATGTGTCGCGGTTTGGATGAGGTGGGCACCTTTTGGAAAGAAGATGTCCGTAAACATTTCCCATCCCTGAGAAGTGTGCACTCGTGCGAGGAGGAGGCCGGTCGTACTCCTCGTGGCGAGTGCTCCTTCTATCGTGAATGTCGTCGCGCTTTGAAGCTCCTCTTGCGGTCGTCGGTTGGCCTCTCCGACGCCCAAGCGTTGTCTCGTAAGGCATTATATCGTGTGTTAGTTAGGGGCCGTTCAAGATGATCTGATCGACGGCTCGGTCTTTACGAGGCAGGAGGCTCGCTCGGTTTGGCCTTGGGCGCCTGGGTTGAAATGTCTCAATAACGATGAGGCATCACCACCTGGCTGATGATTC
>CAHIKZ030000927.1:552500-672998 GCA_903632075.3 Acanthosepion pharaonis | reverse complement strand
TGTTAAGATGTATTTTACTGAAATGTGTAGAAATCAGGTGTTGTAAATAAAGTAAAATGTAAAACATATATGTTAAAAAATTAATTCAAAATGTTATGTGTTACTGTTTTATAATATCAAGACAATATAAAGTGATTGTATTGAAAAGTTCTTGGCTTGATGAAAAAGAAATCACAAAAAATTTCAGATGTTTGTTCAGATTTTGGAAAGTGGTTGACTCAAGGCCTTTTCAGCATCAGCACATCCTCCAAATTTACATGGATAAAATTTATTTTAGCAAATATTATACAATTTCTAATAATTAAGAGCAAGTTTGTTCTTTGTTTTGTTTTTCTTTGACAAAAATCATATATACAGTGCTGTTCGATAAAAGTGACTCACCTGATTTTTTTACTAAATGTTCTCTTCTCCAATGAAACGAAAGTTGAGCTAAATTCAAAGGATAAGCAATCTAAAATCCGAAGAAGAAGCTTTGAAAGCTCTTTGAATTTAGCAGTAAGCACTGTCAAGCATCTGTTCAGTATAATGTTCTGGGGGTGCTTTTCTTTTCATGGAACTGGTTTCTTAAAACCTATCAAAAAGAACCTCATTAGCGAGCAGTACAAGAGAATTTTAGAGTTTTTTCTGCTCCCTTCTGCTCAAAGGGTGCAAATCGACCCCACAAGCTCATTTTTATGCAGGATAATGCTCCCTGTCACAAATCAAAATTGATGAAGGAATACTTTGATGAGAAGCAGGTGAGTGTTATGACATGGCCACCCCAATCTCCTGATCTCAACCCTATAGAAAACTTATGGAGCATTATAAAGTACAGGCTATTGAGAAAGCAGTTGAGCAACAAAGAGGATTTGATTGTGAATTTCATATCTGAATGGAATTCAATGCTTGGAGATGAGATTTGCCAGAACCTAATCAAGTCAATGCCAAAAAGGGTTGAAAAAGTTATTCAAAATAAAGGAGGACCCATAGATTATTAAATATTTCAAACTACTTTACCTATTATAAATAAATTATACCTCTATTATTCTTTATTTAAAGCTGTTCAGTTATGTTTCTATTGATTACTAGTTGCAGGAAATAAGTGAGTCACTTTTTTTGCACAGAATTTTTTCCTAAATCTCATTTATATCCAAAATTATAATTATCAATAGAATACCTTAGGGTGAGTAAACTTTTTTACTAGGTGGTCAGGAAGGGGTCTTTATATTAGTAAGATTAAAAATTAGTTTGACCCCAAAAACAATAGGCGAAGAAGTTTTTAAGTAAAAAAATATCAGGTGAGTCAGATGCCAATGTAACCAAATTTTCATCCTTGAAACTAATAATTATTACCTTTACAATGAAGGTTATATACTTGTTCCTAACAATTTATAACCAAAATATTTCGATGGGGATTGGTTAGATTACTAGGAAATATATCTTCCAAACAATTATATTGCTAACCTGATGAGTCTTACATTCAACCATTTTCACCATAAACTTAATCTTGAAGCTTTAAGGAAAAGAAACAAGGAAAGGTTAAATGCTGCCAAAAATAGTAGCCAATATTTAGCAATGTGAGAGTACATAAAAGAAAGGAGTAAAAGAAATATATAAAAGGTGAGGGAAGAATAAAATATATAAGAGAAAGATTGTCAAAAATGTTTAATTAAAAAAGAAGCTGGTGCTAAAACATCAAGCAAAAGAAAAACTGTTTTAAATTTGAAGTTAACAACAATGAAGATAATATGAGGTATTGACAGTGGTCAACACTCAAGTACATTCAAGTCATCAACTGTTTATTCAGACTTTAATTCAATATTGTTATCAACACAAGTCACCATTAGCAGAAAATAGTAAAATTACCACCTGACTCTAATGAAATTGAAAAAAAATAAAATAAAAACTATCAGTCAGCACTTTAAAATCACTAAATTACGACTTAATAGACAAAAGAAACATGTTACAAGGAATTTGTGATTAAAGAAATACTTCAGATGTTCACAGGTATTATCAACTTTAAACAATGCAAAACATTATCTCCTGTCTTTGAAAATTAAAGATTGATTTGTCAAAACTAGATTAGTTAGAAATTGAGGTTTTCAGGTAAGAATGAAAAGGTCAAAATCTAAAAGTACTTGTTCTTTACTAGGAGACAATTTAAAATTGAGGAATGTTCTTTATTATTTCTAGTCCTTTTGCTTTGGTGAAATTGTTAAAACAATTTGAGAATAGAGTAAGATAGAAATCACCATAACTTAAGTGATATTTTAAATAACTGTAAATTTATATTTAGTAGCATACTTTTGGTTAGAAAAACAGTTTTTTGAGATTTAAATATATTATTCTAAATACTGTTGTTACATAGGCATTCAAAAATGTTGCCAAACAATTTTTTTTTATTAGTTTTTATTTTTAAATCTCAGAATGTAAAATTATGCAAGAAAGCAATTACAATGAAAACTATAATAATCAGTTTTTAAAAGGGTTACAATCATAATATTGTTGCATAAAGGTTTAAATAAGAATTCTTTCCTAGCCTGAGAAAATATTTTTGATTGGTTGAAGTGACTTTGAAAATCAGTATTTATTACTATATAAAAGCTAGTAAGTATAATCCATATAAAAGAATAATAGTTACTAATGCCATACTTAACATCTGCTAGCATTCTGTAAATGAATTAACATAAAATCAGCTGAAACTATCTGCACTATTAAAACAGGAAAAATTTTCAGAAAGCAGAATAATAGCTCACAAATTTAATCACTGATACTAAAAGTACAAGTGATCTAGAGATCTTCCCACCTATAAAATGATTAAAAGTATCTGCATATCATACAATGCAACACCAATTAGATCTTTTAAACAAAATGAACTATAACTTGATATGGATAAAAAAAAAAAAAAAATTGATGTACAATATGGAATCATAAGTAATTTTCATGAAGTTATACATAATTATTCCAAGCAAGTTTTATAAGTTGTAGCAGTTATTAAAAATTTTCACTACAGAACAAAATTAAGTTTTCAAGAATTCCTTGAAATCAAAGTTCTGAAATGTGTTTACATGATTAAAAAAAAAATAGAATATAAAATAACTATTTTTTTTAAAATTGTATTATATTAAGTACAATGGAACTGCTCTTCAATTGTAGGGTCCTAGTAAAGAAACACCTGCAACATCAGAAGGATGTGTTCCACAACTTTGTTGATTTCAAGAAAGCATTTGATTGTGTATGGCTTAACTATCTTTGGCATATCCTTAGGGAATTCAATGTAGATAACAGAATTATCCAAGTCATCCAGGCCCTATATAAAGATGCCACCAGTGCAGTTCTTCTGGGAAAACAAATGGGAGAATTCTTCTGTACAACTGTTGGCGTGAGACAGAGATGCATACTTTCACCCATATTGCTCAACCTATTTCTAGAGCAAATCATGCAAGAAACCCTGAACAACCATGATCCTTCAATCTGCATTAGTAACCTATGTTTTGCAGATGACATTGACTTCATAGCAGGTAGTAACAGTGAGCTCCAGGACTTGACCAACCAACTTGCTGAAAGAGCAGGAGCATATGGAGGTCAGCTCTGAGAAATTCAAAGTAATCTTAACAGTAACACCTGTTAACATTACTATGAACAGGAATTCACTGGAGAAAATGTCCAGTTTTAAATACTTGGGAGCAATCTTGTCTAAAGATGGTACCTGCAACTTGGAAATCTGCACACGGGTTGCTACTGACATAGTAGCGATGGCCAAATTGGCAAGAATATGGAAGAACAAAACTTTCAAATGAAGTACAGCATGTACAAATCGCTGATAGTCACCATTCTCCTACATGGTTGCAAAACATAGACACTGTTGACAAAAACAGTGAAGGAACCCAATGTTTGAGAACAAATGCATGAGAAAACACCTTGGCATCTTCTATTGGGGACATAAAAATCAATGAGTATGTGGAAAAGGGTTGAAAGTTTTGTGGGCCACCAGGAACCTCTTCCCGCCACTGTCAAACCAAGAAAAATGGCATGGTTTGAACATGTTACAAGGCACAACAGCCTGTGCAAGACCATCATGCAAGGCAATGTTGTCGGTGGACATAGGAGAGGACACCAATGCAAAAACTGGTTGGACGATGTCAAACAATGGAGAAGTATGACTATACCAGAATTGCTGATGGCTGCCATTGATAGACTGCTATGGAGGAGATTCAGTCTGGCTTTTGCATTTGAATCCCACCTACAATTACAAAAGTCAATGATGATTATATTAAAAGGCTGGAGGTCATTGAAGAAAATATTAGTAGAGAACATCACTAAACTAGTAAAGAATAAAGTTTTGCAAAAGATATAAGAAGTATGTAGACAATGATATCAACACTTATTCTTACATATGCTCTATTTTGGACATTGACCACTTTTACCCTATAAATATAGCATACATTGAAACTATGTCATCATCATTATATATATATATATATATATATATGGATATGGCTATTATATTTGTATTATCAACAAGTATGTTGCACATAGTGTTTGGTAGTTTTCCATAAGACTTAACTGAGTTATGGTCAGGAAGATGTAAGACAACCCTTCTTGTTAGGCATGTTATAGTATAATCAATATAATTATTTATGAATTTGGATTGATCAGGAACACAGGATAACCCATATATTTCCAACTAAAGTTAGATGCAAAATTTTTATTACCAACTCAACCTCTGAATAACTTACTAAACAGTCACCAACAGAAAAGAGGAAATATATTAAGAGGTACTAACTTTTTGGATCTTGCTTTCTCATACTGTGATTAAAAACCAACAAAGTCTGGTGGTAACATGAGGTACTGCTTGGACAGCCTGTGTTAGTGGTAATGATGTTTCAATCACCAAAAGCCTGCTTGACCCCATGATCATCATCCAATAAAGGTTTTGGAAGTATTACTAATGTGCTTGCAATAGAAATTGTATGAATTTGTTAGATTATGCCTAAAATTAAATGCTTTTCAAATTTCTGAAATCAGATTCAAATATATTTTTGAAAATTTAAAATAACTGGACTAAAAAGAAGCAGAATGCTAGTCATTTTTAACAGAATCCTAATGCTTACTTTAGCTTATTAGTGTAATATTAATAAGTAAGTAATAACAGAATACATGGAAAAAATATATTACGTAAACTTTAAAAGCTAGCCCTTTTATATCAAAATAATTCACGAACCATTTGAAGCATTTCATACTGTTAATATTTTTACTCTGACAGATAATTTAATCACTAAAAAGTATGAAAAATTTAAGCATTTAACATTTTTTTTAGCAAAAAAAAAAAAAAAAAAAAAAAAAAAAAGAATTTTATAAAAATTAAACTAATACATGAATTTTAAATAAATAAATTTTACAAGAAATTTTTTTTCTTATTGAAATTAATAATATTTGTAAAATGAGATTTCATTTTCAAAAACACAAATTGCTGAATCTGAAGAAATATATAAACTAATATTTGACATTATTAGAGATTAAATTAATTGTTGAAACAAGAGGTCAGAGGTACTAACAGCTTATAATTTGGGACTTAACTTGATCTTTAATAGAATGACTAATCTGTAACAAGTTTTACATGAAATTGGAAGAAGTTATATTAATAAGCAAACTATCATATACTGTACTTACATTGTTAGATATTACGATACAGTTTTATCAAATTAATATAATTTAAATTATTAAAATTGTTCTTTGTGTTTATATAAGCTAAAGTAATTAAGTAGTATTAGAATATTAATTAGTATTAAACTGGTATTACATAAAGCTAATAAAATGTTTCCAAGAAACTACCCAATCTTTTCCTAAGTATTTTATATTTGAATATTTCCTAAAGAGAAAGTGGTGATTCATCATTAGTTCATGTATCATAGTAAGCTAGTAACCATACCAAATACTTTGCCATCAGGTTAAGAATGTTGAAATAAATACCCTGAAAGATTTTTATTCTGCAGGCAATTTATTTTTCAGTAGAGTGTGAAATTGTGAATTTTTATTATTGTATTAATATTCAATAACATTTTCCATGACAATTTTTTAAACTAACAACAAAATATCAGATATGCTTAAAATTAATAATGCATACTTAATATGCCTATGTGCATTTAATTTGATCTCATTTAGCCAATGGCTATTGTACAGGATGCATGCATTATATGATCAATAATTTTCAGCACATCTACATATGGTAGAAACAAGTGATTGCTTAAATCTATTTCTTTCAGATACTTGCAGATAATATTTCACTTTAGTAGCAACAAGTGTCTAGAATTATCATCATGACTGAAGCTGGTTAACACTAAAACCAATATTTTGTTTGTTTTTTGATGTAAAATACTCAATATTCTACAAACAGAAACACTGTTAATTGAAATTGATGCTACCTCAAGAAATATTTATTTCATTCAATACAAATCTATTATAGCAAGATCACAAACCAAATAGTTAAAAAAAAATTATAGAATAAACAGCTTTTTAAAAAAAATAATTTAAAACATGCACATTAGTTTTTTTATTATGTACTCTTCTGCACTATAATGAAACTTCTAGTTATTCTGTGTAGGCTTATCAGCTGACAAGATTATATATAAACTTTTTTTCTCTTTCTTGCATGAAGTGAGTAGACTGCTTCTTACTGAAAGACTACAAAGATTCTTGAATGAAGTTTAGTAAATAAATTTGAGCTCATCTAACAAATTATTCAACAAAAATTATAACTTACTTTGAACAACTGGACCATAGATAAATTTCTGTAGCCTGAGAGAATGGAAACTAGCATTAATTAAAATTCTTCTGTTAAGAAGTGGAAGCAGGATTTGACTACATTCAATAATTTTCTGTGTTATATAGCAGCTCTTTCCATTAAGTAGATTGCTCTGTGTATGTGTACATTTCTGATTAGGGTATTTATGATTATACAGTAATTTTGCAGAACTTTTATGTGAAAATAAAATGCAAGGCGATATTGAATGAATACCTGCAGATATTAAAGCATCTGAGTGAAAACTAATTACAATGCTGGAAAGTATAAAGAAGCTATATGCCATGGTTTTATAAGCTGTCTAATATCTAATACCATTAGTCAGCAGCTGCTTGAGAACACATTATCTTGCAACTGCATTTGATCAAGCAAGAGTTCAGCATCATACTATGTATTACAGACAACTTTTGATGCAGTTCCTTTCAGTGATAAGAAAACATGCTCTAAGTAGTAACAGATTATATGAAAACCAAATATTGGCTATTGTCTCTAAAGGCTAGAAATATTTCTTTTGTGAGAACAATAGGTATCTTTACTGGAACTGCCCAGCACAGGAAGCAACATGTAATAGATGCAGCAAAAAGGGCCATTTTACAATGTAATTCAGCAAGACCTGGAACATCTGCACTTCAGTCTTCAACTCTTGCTGTGATGGCAATTATCTCAGAGATTTTACCTACTGTTGCAACCTGGATTAATTGAAACTGGAAGTGTATCAAAGCACTTATAGACCCAGGTTCAGTGCACTTTCTATACAGATTCCTTGCTTGGAGATTTCTTTCCACCAGAATTTACTCAGATTTTCCTCTCAATGTCTAGTCCAACATTGGCATTGTTTTGAGTTTTAAAACTTCTAACCAGTTGTTCGTTTTGTGTTGATGCCATCCTTTAACAGGACATTATAAAGCAACATCAGAGCACCAGTACAAATTTCAGTGGGGAAAATCTGTCATTAAATATGTGGATTGGCTACCTTTTTGGTTTCCCCTCTTCTCAACTTTTTGCTAATCTTACAATCTGGATTGTAACCTAGTAGCTAAGTCAAGGAAATACAGTTCTTCATATAATCACTTTATTTCAATTAAAGTAACTTGCAGAAGGGATAATTGAGACAAACAATTTCCCTTGGTAAGCTCAAGTTGTAGTGACTATGAATGAATTACAAAAGAATTTGAATCAATTACACTCAGGCTGGACAATGTCACATTATTAGATGCTAAGCCTCAATCATGGTTTGACAAACTAGTGAAGGCTGTGGCACTATTAATTCTTTAATATAATTGATTTGAAATCTGCCATCAAGTACTGATACTCCAAGAGGACAAACATTATAATACTTTTGAGGCCTGTGGTCAGCTGTCCCAATCATTGGCAACTCTTTGATACATCTGCATACCTGGATAACATAACTGTTCCTGTGGAAAATAAGAACATGACATTAACCACAGATTTACTGAAATTTCTGAGAGGTTTAAATTGACCTACAATTATGATAAGTGTACATTCTCTGCAACTTTTATGAACTTCCTGGATTATGTTATTTCTAAGGGTAAAATTAATCATACTATAGGTATGTTCTCATGCACTTCCCATTGGATTGCTACTTACTCTGAGAATATTGCTCCTCTTAAGACATTTTTACTACCCAATACGACTGAAAAGACATGAAAAAAACTTAAAAGATGAGAGAAAAAATGCTTTAGCTTAATTTTTTGATGAAAAAATTTCCTTTGCTACTGAAACAAATGCATCTGATCACAGTTACCTTAAATCAAATTCATAGACCAGTGGTTTGCTTTTTGAGAACATTAAATGTGAACAAATCAAAATATTCAACAAAAGAAAAGGAGAAATATGTTATAGTGAAGGCCTTGTATGAGTGGAAATACTACTTAACTAGACACCACTTTACTCTTACTAACCAGAAATCAGTATTTATGTTTGATACTAGAACTAGTAAAATCCAGAAAAATCAAATTCAAAAATGAAAGACTGAGCCTCCTGGCTACAGTTTTGAGAAAATGCTGCCTTGAGAGAGATAACATTAATGGAGATGCTTTGTTTTGAGTATACTGTTCTGCTGTTGACTGATTAGTTAGACAAATGGTACAACTTAGTTGTCTAAGCATTACATGAATGCTACACTTTGTTTGAACAAGGAGCTTACTTTATGCTGAGTGCAGATTTTATTGCCCCAGTTTAACACAACTTGACAAATGCAACTGGACCATTTGAGAGACTGTGTTGATTTGAAATGATCTTTGCTATCAACTTCAACTGATACCTACATTAATGAGTATTCTTACTTTCATTTGTCTAGATATGATATTTCAAACAACAATCCAGTGTTTCAGTCATTTATCTGCTATCTTTGGCATGTTTAGTCAAATAGATGCACTTCATTCATGTCAATGGATCTGAGAAACTTTCTGCATAGTCATGGAATTTCCAATACCCAAATCAAAACAATCTTCATGGCAATGGTCACTGTGAATGGTATAATAGAATTTTATGGTAAACAGTAATCCTTGCCCTCAAATCACATTTGTCTGACTCATTGGGAGTTCGTCCTACAGAACACATTGTATTCAATATGCACTCTGCTGATGCCTGCTACTAAAAGTACTTCACATGAACAATTACTTATTTTTTAACACCAACTGACTACTAGAGGCTCTATTCCAATGTGTTTGCCCTCACTGTAAACTGTTCTTTTGAGATATCATGTCAAACAAAGTCTAACCAAACTGTTGAAGAAAAGGAATTCTCCAAGACAAATCTACTTGATGCTGCCCAGCTTCAATTCCCGGTTTGGGAAAGTGCTGAATAGGAGTAGATTGGTTCACCTATTGTATGGTGAACACTCCTCATTGGGCTTTAGAACAGGAGTTGAGGTTTATCACTTGTTCCTGTTTAGGATTAGGTTTCCAGTTCCTTCTAAAGTTATTCCTTCTCTTTTGTTTCCAGTAGCCCCTTGTGTCATAGTGACTTTATTGCCTTGCTTGGAGTAAATTGATTGGAAAAAATTATTCATCTTTATAATGGCAAGGAGACAGTGTCATTCCGAAATTCAGTACCAGTAAGTATTTACAAAATAATCTGTTTGAAATACATGACTGTTCTAATTTTTGATGATCTGAATACCTTAGATGACAGTATCATTTATAATAAGGAATCTGACCAAAACAAAGTACAAAATGAAAATGAATTTATTACTTCTTTGGGAGAGTTAGGGATTCCTAACCTAGTTTTATTACTAGTTGAGTCCATACACAAAGCACCTAATCATTTGAACTTTGGTTTTAATGCATTGCTTATTCTTTGCAAATAGAAAGCTGAAATTTCAGTTTTTTTAAAATTTTATATCAATAATTTTGCTTAGCAAGGAGGAATATAATTTTGTTTATTGTTTGTGATGCATGCTTCTGTATTGCAATGACACTTCCAATTATTATTAACTAGCAGCCATACCCAGCTAGTCAACCAGAAAAAGTGTTCAATTAGAATGGAGCAAAAATAGCATCATGTTTAGATGTAACAGAGTTTATCTTCTTCAATTACTTTAAAGTATTTTCATTAAAAAATATTTTGAATTAATGCAGTTACTGATAAAACAGAAGTAGTCTGTATTTATTCAAAGTTAGCTGAGGACATGAAGACCCACTTCAGACCACAATTATCTTAAAGTTTTTAAAATTCAATTTGTCAGTGTGCTACCAGGGATGTAATAGAGGATAAATTTATAAAGCAATTGTTAAGTTTCATGAAAATTGGTTGAAAGATCAACAACAACAAAAAAAAAAAAAAAAAAAAAAAGAAAAGAAGGAACCAGTAAAAATCAACATTTTTTGCTATTTACATGGGTTTTCACTATATGGGTGGGCTCAATTATCTAAGTAAATGACTGTTAAACAATCAACTTATTGTTGGCTACAATTGAGTGAAGTTTGTATTAGATTGCTTGAAAATTGAGGGAGTTTTTAGTTTGAAATTTGTGTTGAAATTGATTTTTCTTTCTTTTTGCTAAACACAGTAGTGTAGAGATAAAAATGATGTATCGTTGAGCTGGTCATGATGTAAGTAACCTACATACAGAGTTTGAATGGAATCAGAGGAAAAAAGTTGAATTTATCAATTTTTAATCGGCTTTATTGATTATTGATTTTTTTACACTAAGAACCTATCTCTTACATTGTATAATGTATTTGCCAAATTTGGTCAAAATTGGTTGGATGGATCTAGAGTGAAAAGGTATCACACAGACATCCTGTTTTTATATTATATATATATATATATATATAAAATCATAGCTG
Organism: Acanthosepion pharaonis; assembly: GCA_903632075.3. NCBI lineage: Eukaryota > Metazoa > Mollusca > Cephalopoda > Sepiida > Sepiidae > Acanthosepion > Acanthosepion pharaonis. The sequence goes on along the minus strand of CAHIKZ030000927.1, from coordinate 661,904 downwards.
AGAAAACTTTCTTGTGTTAAGTAAGTGAACTTGTGTTTCTTACTGAAAAGCTATATATATATATATATATATATATATATATATATACACACACACACAAAGCCATCAATTGTATTTTCATATTGTTTATTGTACAAGCCCTAATAAATGAATTCAAGTTATACTACATAAAAAACCTAATTCTTCATTAAATGTGAATAACAGAAAAAGTAAGTTCACATTTTTGTAAAATGTGACCAAGAACTGACATTTTATTGCTTTAACAAAAATGTATTTTGCATAACATTAAAATAACAAATAAAAATAAATTATATACATATTGGCAACTCCTATGTCTCACATTTTCTCTGAATGCTTAGGATAAAGAAATGATAGGTTCCATGCATTTGTGATAAATAGCAAATTTCATCTGCATTAAAAAAAAAAAAAAAATTAAAAATAAACCTATTATTGGTCACAAGATGTTTAGCTATTATCGTCATGCCAACACCATTTTTAAACAAGTCATTTCAAGTCATGAATAGAATTGAAAATAAATTCCAAGCTGAAATGAGCATCTATCAGTGCAGTGGTAGGAGAAAAAAAATAAAACAAATAACTTTCCTGCAGAGGCCTGATCAAGTAAGTGTGACACAAAAAGTGGATAAATAGTATCACACATACACACACAATAACAACTGTTAAACCATGTTACATCATAGTTAGAATTGAATGGAAATCCACTTCTGACCCATTTCCTGTATTTGTTGTAAAACTAAAGAACAATAGGAAAAAACTGCAGTAGTAAGCTGGATGTATGTAAGCAAACAAAACACAGCCACCAACCACCAAACTAAGCAAATATCAATGGTGGTAGTGGCAAAAGCCTTTAATCAATAGATATTGTCTCATCATCCAACAGACTGCTGTCATCAGATTGCTAACAAAAACAAAGCTTAGTGTCATTTAATTTTAACATTGAAAAATTCTGAAGAAAAAATCAGTTAATTTTTATGTGAATATATTTAAACTTTCAATGAAAAAAAGACAAATACCAAATAATTAAAAGCGAAGAGATTTTAAGTTAATTTATAAATTACTTCACCCTAAAAGTGACTCAGGTCTCTTGGATTTATTAACAAATCTGAACAGTATGAAATATACATGAACATTATAAGGTAGTTGACATTTTACTTAAATGGCAGTTGACTTAAAAAGAAACCAACTTTTGAAGATGCTTTCACTTAAATGGTAATAAAAGACAATAGAGAGGATGTGAATGCAAATCTCATCAGAAGTTGCTACTTTATTTCCAATATATACTGCTTGTTTAATGCTCATATAATGTAAAAATCAACCTGAATACTGTGATAAAAACAATAAAATGAAAGATGATCTTATAAAAATTAATGAAGAAATATATAACTATAAACTGCTTTTCAGCAGACCACATTAGTGTATTTCAATATTTTTTTTCTTTAAATGAATACTTCCAATAGTTAACTCAAGAGAGTTTAATGATATTAATGAAAACTAGAATCTTGTAGTGATTTTATTTCTTTAATTTCCAGTTTCCTTTGTTGACTGATAGTATCTGTATTTATTTATGTTAAATATAATCAAGTTTGTATAATTATATTTAGTAGAACCAACAAAGAAAACTGAAGGCAAATGATATTGCTGAGTTTTAGCATCTCTTTACTGGATACTTTCCTTTTGAACTGTTTAGCAGTTATCTCAAGATGCAAAACTGACAAATTACAAACATTTTTTGAACAGGAGTAGGAGTTTATCCCTCACTTCCTGTTTACAATTGAGTTTCCAGTTCCTCCAAAAGACTTTTCCTTTTTTCACTTCCAGTAGTCACTTGTGTTTTAGTGGCATTTTCACCTTGCTTGGGGGTGAAATGATTTTAAAAATGGAAATAGCAGCCAATTTAAAGAATCAAAAAGCTAAATAAACATAATCTTAGATATAGTTACAAATTTCTTGTGTTATATAGAGAGATATAGATGGGTGGAAGTAAAAACATAAATAATTTTGATAGACTTATATATATATATATATATATATAAATAAAGTCTAAGTGTAACAACTCAATATTCCTATAACGACTGCAATGTCATTGGAGTAATGAATCAGGCAAACATTTACACCCAACCATATCCAGATATGGTCCAAGTCTCCAGACAAAGATCAGAAAATACATTCATTGCTGAGTAATAGAGGAAGTTATGTGTTCATGTTATGCTTTTGGCCGAAAATGAGTGAAATGTATGTGGAGCAGTGGTTTAATAATGTTTTATATGAAGATTGGTAAAATGCTAGTGAAACATTAACCTCATTAAAAATGGTTTATGGTGAACATGCTATAAAGAAACTGAACATTTTTGAGTAGTACAGGCAGTTCAAGAAGAGGTGCATGCAATTGTGGACAAAGTTCAAACTTTTGTTCACTAAGAACAAAGATTAAGTGTGCATCTGATAGCATAATTGAATACGAATTCGGGAAAAAATTATTGCAAATTCTTAAAAAAGGATTTGGGAATGAAAAAAATAATGCATTTAGAGTTTGTAAGTTCCTGGCTAAGAAATCCATTACAAAATGGACCATTCATCTTATTCACTTTAGCTCGCTGCAATTTTTGGCTATTTTCAAAACTGAAAAAAATGGTCTGAAAAGATAAAGATTTGCTGACATCCAGCAATAATTGACAACTTTACTGAAAAGCATTTCAGAAAACAAGTTCTAAGAATGTGAGACAATGGTGTCACTGCTGGAAACAAAGTGCATAGCTTCACAAGAGAGAGTATATTGGAGGTGACAGCAGCCAAGTGGTCAGGTAAGCAAACTTTACTTTCACAGACTCATTGCATAAATTGTCACACCTCATATAAAGAAATCAAGATTTTACCAAATTACTTTTGCTTTTCAAAATAGAAGAGAATTACTAAATACAAGATGTAGCATAATAACCAATAATTAAATATAGTGAGGATAATCTACTGAACTGTCATCTGTTAGAACAACAGCTGGAATGATAACCAAGTTCGTGGCAAATGCTGGGTGGATGATATGTAAATGGAATCGAAGATAAAGAATTAAGAATGCATTATTAATTCAATGAAAAATACCTTTGAATATGTAACATTTGAAAATATTCAATACTAATCTTAATTCAGATGTTATAAGCAGTAAATCTCAAGGAAGATGACCTACTTAATGAGTGAAGAAAAAAACAAAGTAGAATAACGGAAATTAAAATGATATTTAATTATGAAAGTAAATGAATATTTTGACTGGAGACTTATTAAAACAAAGAAAACAATGCACTAAAAAATATCTCATTGATACAAACAAGCACAATCATCAGAATATTTCACAGTAGAAATATGAAGACAAACTTATAAGGTGATCAATTTTAAGTTAAAAAAAATGCAACATTATTAAATTCTATATAGAAATTTATTTTTATAACACACATACACACACTTTTAGCCCTACCAACTTACCCAAGTTTGAATAAATATCCAAACTTTTTTTAATGCTTCTTGTTCAGGATGAGATCTTTTCAGCACCACCTTGTATGAGTGTGTACATACTCATACAAGGTGGTGCTGAAAAGATCTGAGTAAGTACTTTTCAGCACTTCCGTACTCACCTTGACCAAGAAGCCTTAGAGGGGGGGAAAAACATTTTTTGGAAAACCTCTTGGTTGGAGAGAGAACTTTTCAGCACCTACTGATATGCGTGGGTATGTGTAAATGAAAACTCTAAAGATGATACCACACCAAGAAAATGCTAAATAAGAATGTATGCATTCAACCAAGTGCAAGCATGGGCATAAAATTAAATTTTGAATGTTACAGTGTTGCCATCAGCTTACAATGTATAAATCTTCTGCTTCTAGCAGAACTTTAAAAACACACTATCAATGGCCATATTTAATTATCAACACAGGTCAGCTCTTTTAATGAAAGACATCAAATGGTTAACTTAAAAGCCAACAATGATCTGATATTTTGACTGCCATCTATATCAAGATGGCCTTAGTGAATATTTTTATTAAAACCCTTATAAGTTTGACATTTATATTTACCTATATACTGGAATAGTTGTGTGTGTGTTTTTTAATAGAAATTTTGAAGCAATATGAGAGAGATAAAAACTCTCAAGCTCAAAACTGTATTTGGAATAAATATAAAACCAAAGAGGTTTCATATTATACAACTGAGGTTTTATATCACTCTTAAATTAAACAAAGAAACTGTATATATAATCTTTTAGTAATTGAAATTCAAGATTTTAATGCCTTGACAGAATAGTGATCCCTAATTTGAATTTTTTTTTTATCACAATCACCCTAAGCAAGGCAGTAATGCCACTAAAACACAGGGTGTGGAAGAATTAGGGAAAGAAACATTAATGATGAGCAGAAAGAGAAGAGAGTAATCAGGTGGACATTGCATTTAAATTTTTGCAAATTAAAGTTGACTGGAAAGCACTGATCCAGAAGGGAGTTCCACAAGCAAGAAGTGAGAGAAAAGAAACTGTTAGCATAGAATTTACAGTTACATCTAGCCAGCTCAACTGTAAATGTAATTAGTATGAGGGTGCATCAATAAGTCCAGTGTAGTTATCAGAATTTTGATGTGAAATTTTTACTTCATAATATTTGATCTATATGATTAATATTCACCATTGACAAAAAAAAATCATTATGCTTAAAATATATTTATTGCATAAAATTTTATTTTCTTTCTCATTAAGGTGCAGACTTTCAGGTGTACTTACATGTAGTTATAGGAAAATCTATGACAAACTGTAAAAGAATTTTGTGTTGATGTGTTTCATCCTTTAGGACTTCAGTGGACTAAAGTAATTTTTAAATTGATGCTCAATAAAGTCCTAACAGACAAGACACATCACATGAAAATATTTTTCCACTGTCAGATTTTCCTAAATAAAAATGTATATATCTGACAAGAATAAAATAAAATATATAAGACAACCAATATTGAAACAAAAAACAGAAATGACAAGTTTTAATAACGATTTTTGAAAAGGAATAATCAGAATTAAAATTTCAATAAACATTAGACCAAGACAATGTTTACCTAAAATCCTATTTTAGCTAAATTGAAATAAACAAAATAAATGTAAACAAAAAAATAGTGTGAAATAAAAGTACATAATTGTTATTATGATAAGAGAATACAAGAAATTTAAAAAGTTATTCTATGCTGATAAACTTTTGACTCTTGTAGATTTATTTTTCAAATATGTGCAAAATAGACTGCTCAGAATAGACATATATAATTTTTTTACATGTTCAAAATTAATCAATATTTTTAGTCTAATGACAGAGAGAAAAGCAGTCATCAAAATGTTTGACTAAAAATATAAATATTTTATTTTAATTAGAAATGTAATTTTTTCAGAACAAATGTCAATCATTGTCAACCATCAAATCAGATGCAAGCAAAACATTTCTAAAAGCAAGCAATTTTCACTCTCTTGCTATATCTCATGTGAACACTTAAAAAATCTTTACTTAAGTTCAGCAAAATCTATTTAAATTTTCAGTAACTTTTTCATATTTTCTATAATGATCAGTTATGCAACATAAAATTATAAATATAAGATTTGCAACACACACACATATATATATATATATATATATAATTACAAGTGATTATTTGCCGATATTAGATTGATTATAAATAATTCAACAAAATGCAATAAATCTATTTCTGCTAACATGCTCTAAAACAGAAAACAAATCAGACATTAAATTTTTTTTGAATGCAAACTTCTACAGCATGCAATGAAGCTAAAGATAAATTCTAAAAGCATAAATGAAATTATATATATATATATATATATATATATATATATATGAACATACTAAAAAATACAATTTTTATGAAGCAAAAGACTTAAAATGTAATAAAAGCATTCCCAAGAATTATTTTAAAATTCTTAATAGTTGCTCTTTACTGGTTATAAAGAGAAAATAATTATTTAACTTTAATAAAATATATCCCTTGTCGTGTATTTAAATGCATCAAGAAATAAATGTCAACAACAGTCATCACAAGTCAATCACTTATCACTTTAAACAATATGTACTTTAAAGAAAAATAATTTAGCTTTAAAGGATCAATGAATTAGTTGCTTCAATAGTTGTTTCTTACTTTATTTGATGGCAAAAAAAAAAATACTTCCTACTACATCAAATATTACAATATCATCAAATCAGGCTCAGTAAAAATACTAATACTTTACAGAATCTGTGCAAACAAGCCTACCTCAACTTCGAATGAAATATCCAAAAGAGATTTTCTGAGGTATTTTATTTATTTATTTTTTTTTTTTTTGTGGAGGAAGAGTGACCTTATATGCCATCAAATAAATATATTGAAAATGCTGGGGTTTTGGTATCATTAGCAGTCTAACTTTAGAAAATTATTTTGAAAAGCATTTCAAAAATTTACTACAGTTATTAATTAGATATTTAACAGTAATATTTCTTTTCTACAAGTAATTATAAAATGCATTAGACTGCATAAAAAGCCATTAATTTAACCTAACTTCACTGATGGTCACTTAATTGCATCATGACAGATGTCATATCAGCAACAATTTTTTAAAATTGTCTGTATTGACACATTGTTCGATTCTAACACTGAAGATGGAAGAAAATATGCAACATTTCAGAATATTATGCTTCTTTTATTTTCACTAAGATAAAAAATCTAACTCAAACACAAAAGATTTGAGCGGTTTATAGAGGAGGTACTATGAATAGTTGAACATGCCAAAAGTGGTTTGCAGTTTTATGCTGGGAATTTCTTACAGAATGATGCTTTGTGGTTAAAATAGACCAGTTGAGGTTGATAGTGGTCAAACAAATGCATTACTTGAGAATAACCAACATTATATACTACAGGAGATAAGTCATATACTCAAAATATCCAAATAAAGAGTTGAAAATCATTTGTACCAGATTGGTTGATTTGATGTATGGATTCCATGTAATTAAATAATAAAAAAAAAATCTACTTGCATATGTAATTCACTATTTAAACAATGAAAATATTTCACTTTTTGAACAAATTGTGACAAGTGATAAAAAATGGGCACTTTCAGAGAAAGTAAAATGAACCACCAAAGTTTGGTTTTCAACCAAAGAAAGTGGTGCTGTTTATATGGTGGCATTGTAAACAACTACTAACAGCTCCTTCCAAAGAACCAAACAACTGATTCAAACAAATATTGAACTTAATTAGATCAACTAGAGTCAGTAATCAACAAAAAAGCAGCTAGAACTAGTTAAGAGGATAGGTTTAATATTCCATCAGCTATACTAAATCACATTGTTGTTATAATTTGGCTGGAAAGTTTTAAGTTATCTGCTTGTATTTACCAGATATTAGATTACAAAATATTGTAGTCTTTGTAGAATACAGTTAATGAAAAAAAATGTTGTCAATTCTCTGATGAATTGCAGTATATATGTTTTGAACAATAAAAAATATTAAAAAATTAAAATCTTCAGACACACTGGGTTGTATATTAATATTCTTTCATTTTTATTATTTCAGTTAGATTCCTCAACTAGTTTCGGCCAACATGGCCATCATCGGGGGAAAAAAAAATTTCTGCTTGCTAGAAGCAGTGAACTACAGAAATGAAGGTCTTGATGGAAAAAAATGAACTTTTGTGTGTGTATATATATATATATATATATATATATATATATATATATTCTAGAACACTAACATTATGAAACTGGCTGAAAGGGAGCACAAGATACTAAAACAAAATTGTAAATATCTTGTTTAATAAAGTTAAAAATAAAAAAGGTATATAGTTTTTGATAGCTTTAATAATTTGTATTATAGAAATGTTAATGTATATTCTTATTATGTAAAAGTTAAATGCAGTCCAAAAATTAAAGTCATAAGTATATGATAAAATTTGCAGAAAAGAAAAAGATATACATAACTTAATTGTCAACTGAAACACTATATTAAGAAACTAATCAAATGAAAATTTTAGTTATTAAAAAACAAAAAATGATTTACTCAATATTATAGTTCTTTTCAAACCATTCCTTTTGGTCTAGCAGAAAAATAAAATCCATAAAAAGAAATTATATATATATATATATATATATATATATATATATATATATATAAACCCAAAAAACAAGACATTTCAACATCGAAACAAGCAGGAAATCCAAAAGTCAGAATAAAATTACAAAAAGCCAATTAAATTGAAATATTAGCAATATTGAAGATATGTCTTAATACCTTTAAATTAAAAAACAAAATCATTGCTTACACCTTTGTTTAGCAGATATGAAAACATGCATTTCAGAAGTGAATAACCTTGAATAGATTTATTTTTAAAACTTTCATTGAAGTGATGCAACGTGCAATAATTTAAAGAAAAAAAAGCAAAGTTATCACTGGAAATTTTGACATTAATATTTCAAGTATTATTAATATAACAGTTTGAGAAGTGTGATAATTGTAGCTATATTTTTCTGGCTACTGATATTCTAAAACAAAACTTGGCACTTAAAACCCTAAGGTTATCTGTAATTAATGTTTCTTAATGAGGTTAATATATTTAATGTAAACTCCTATTGAAAGTTAGAAACACTCTGCTGATCCTTGAAATGTTTAGCTTAAAAATACAAATCTAAGATCAAACTAAATTCAGAATACAGAATGTTAAAATAAACTTTTAGGAAATCTAATGAAGTTCTGTGCTTTTATTTTCAAAAATATTTACTGAGCATAGCAATTATTTAGTACCAGACATTTATACAAGAGGTTTTTAATGGTTTTGCCATCAAAAAGCAGTTATTCAGGGCTTTCACAGCCAATGTGAATAACCGTCAATACATTGTCTATATGCATTAATATACAATATATGTGGGGAAAAAAAAGAAGACAAAACAGCTTAAAATCATAACTGTAAATCAGCATAAACATATTGATATATTGATAATTCATAGGAAAATATTAGAAACCAAATAATGCTGAAATTTTGCAGAAAAATAAAGTTTGTTGTTTTTAAGAACATTGTTTTGTGATGTAATTATTTCCTGAAACATACAAAGTCAGCAATAAATAAAATACAAGAAGAAATAATATATTTAGCATTGAGAGGATAAAAACTATTTTATATTTGCTGCTAATTTCTTATTTTCAGTAAAAAAATAAAACTTAGATTTAATTCATAAAAGCATTTTGATTATATTGTATAGAAAAATAGGACTTCAATGATTTTTTAAATATATATTTTTAAAAATTTATATTCAATTCCAAGTTTTAAGAGCTTCATTGATGAAAACAGGAAAAAAATTATGACTATTTCTAGTTTAATAGTAAAGTGTGTGCTTTCAGCAATACAAAATATTATGTTGCCCATTTTAGTATCACTGTTTAAAAGCTTGAAATTACTACCATAACTGTTAGTATTTTCTAATAAAGAGAAACAAGGTGCAATCTTGAAAATTCCATTATGTAACAAAGCTAGCAATTTTTTTTCCATACAAAAATAGGTAAAAATATTATAATTTTATTTTAAAAATATCTCAAACAAAGGTCAGAAATATTTGCATTGTACTTAATTATAATAAATGGATAAGATTTATTAAATTGAAATTGTGAATTGTTGTTGGAAAATCTATTTTTGTTTGCCTTCATTTCTTCCAGGAATTAATTTTTTACATGATGGGGATTCAATTTACAATAAAAATATAATACTAACTGAACTTTTAGTCTGTTTTTATACAAATAGATCATTTTCATTAGTGCATATAATAGCTATAATTTTAAAGTAAGCCTTCAGGAAAAAATTATATATATATATATATATATATACATATATATATATATTTTATTTTTTTTGTGTAACAATGAATCCCATTTGTAGTGACATTTAAAAAAATCCTAACCCTAAGTTATTTTGGTAAGAACAAAATTATTTTTAGGCTAACAAATCTTAAAATTATATACATATTTGCATAAAGGTGCAACCAAAATCAAGGACCAGTTTCACTTTAATTTACATTGACAGTAGATGTTAGATTTGCAAAGATGAACACAGAGCCCAGTTTTGCATTATCAAACTGCCACTTCAAATTAATGAAGGTAGATCAGACATTAAAAAAATATATTTTCAGACAAAAATCCACTTAAATTGAAGAAAAATTGAGAATATTATAGTTTTACTTTAAAAATATAGCAAAGTCACAAATTGTGTGTTTAATCACAATAAACTTAAATGTTAATAATGAAAAAACAAAAAAAGAAGTAATCTCAATGAAGTACAAGCATGCATATTTTATTACAGTTTATTATGTAACTTTAATATATATATATATATATATATATATATATATATATATATAATATAAATAATCAATTTTAATTGTAATTACAATATTAATGTCAATTTTAAATATACAGCCATTATCACTTATAATTTAATAAAAAGAAAGAAATTATAAAAGACTAAAATTAAAACAAACTGTTATGCATGCTATAAATCTTGAGAAAGAACAAGTTGCAAAAATGTCATTTTTGTGATAACTTTAAAACGTGAACAAATTTGTAGCTATTTTTTGTCAATGAAGGGTTTGGCAACAGCTGAACATTCTGTCTGGGAGAATTTTAAAAAATTCCATAAAGTAACTTGCTACACAAGATATGAGGAAATAGATGTTGATCATACAAAACCAGGAGAATGTCAGCCAAGAGGAACCAACCATTCATTGTACTTTTTGGCAGCTGTGCACTTGCATTACCTTAAACCCCTGAAACTGGACTTTCGGCACACACTGGTACGCTTGCTTTATATATACAAGAGAAGAAAGGAAGAGAAGCATGTAACTCCAGACTGACATAATTAAACAATTACACTAAATCAGAGTTTTACATATTTAAAAATACAAGTAGAAAGAACAAACATAAATTTACAAAACAATCATTGTAAATGCATTTAGATATCTGCTAACATATTGCAAAATATGATTTTCTTACATTACTCCCCATCATACTAATAACATCAGAACCATTTGCAGGATTTTACTAGAAGTAACATCTGGAATTTAAAGCAGTACATAAAGTAAAATTAAGTATTTTGCCATCATTAACAAAATTTTGTAAAAAAAAAAGTCATAGGTTCACAGTAATAATCTTTTTTTATTAAGTTCTAATATACCGTCAAGTTGTTTCATTGCAAATTTATTTCATATTCTGAAGAAAACAAACCTAGTATATAAATACTTATTAAATTAATAATCACAAATTCCATCCCCTCCAAAAAAAAAAAAAAAATGTCAAACATTTATTATCAATATATAATGAATGCAAATTAGTTAAATGGGTGCTTAAAAACATACCCACACAGTGAAAGTGACAAATTTAACAAGGGTAAAATTACTCAAATTCTAAGATGAAGCATTTTTATTATTAACTTTTTTAGTTTACCTTCATCTTATTGCTTTTCATCTCAACATTCTAAGTGAAATACCCTTCAACTGCTAAAGTAACATGAATTTGGAAATTCATAATGAAATGCTTCATCACAGTAATAATGTAATTTAAAACTTATTTGGTAATAAAAGCTAAAACAATACAGCAAAAAGATTTTAAGACAGATGATAAATACAACTTTATATTTGCATCCCATCTACATATCAGCTTCCAGCTAAATTGGTTAAAGCATTGTTCTTAAAAGAAATTTCAAGAATATGAATGCAAGTCCTAGTTTTATCTGAAGTTACTTTATTTTTATTTCAAGTTACTTAATTTAATGGTCAGAAGGTATTCAATCCACAAAATTGTGATAAAAAAGCAACAAGAAAAAAATTACTTAATTGAGGTAATTTTTCTGTAATGAGAAAATGTTTATACATGTATCCAAAAGTTTATATTACTATCAGTGGTATTCAGTAAACACATTACATGGGGATTGGTGGTTTAATATGTCAATTGTCCTCCACTTTGTATCAATACCAAACCATGAAATATATATGAAACATTAGAAAAATGATTTCCTATTGTTAGTACTTATACATTTTGCTTATACAAGTTTAGTGAGTGCTATTTCAATAGAAAAATTAAAATATAATACATTATTTTAAAACAAGCAAGCAGTTCATTTTAAATAAAATAAAAAAAGCATGAACCTTAAGAATGCAAAAAGCTTTCATTAATTCTAAAGGTGAATAGCAGATAACAATTAAAAAAGTACTTGAGTAAAAAAATGACAATAATTAAGTTAACCATGTTTCCTCTACTTCCCACTAAATATTTTGGGTTATATATTAATACAAAACCTGAGTAAACCCCAAAAGTCATATTTATGGAAATTTGCTTTATTTCAATGCAGCAAATAAAAGAATATGAACATTAGCACTTGTCATTTGCTTATTTCCTTTTATTTTTCACAAAAAGTTAACTGATTTTAAAAAAAGAAAGAAAGAAAAGAAAGTAGTCTACATCATTCACTTTGAGTAAAAAGGAAAAAAAAAAAAACTTGAGTCATGTGGTAAAGTCCCAAAACAATAAAACACAAATGGTAAATGAAAGCATGAATCTACTTTTTAAAAGATTTCTCAATTCTTAACAAATTGCAATATGGAAAATGATATAAAAATATATATCTGAATAATAACAAGTAAATAAAAAAACTTGTCAAAGTCCAGTATATAATCCATAAATGAATAAATGGTATAATGGAAAGTGTTTCTTCACTTCTTGTTAGAAAGAGAAAAGCCACTGGAAATTAAATCATTTATGTTTAATATATAGAATTTCCAAAAATTAGAGAATATACTAATTATAAAACTAAACTGCAATCAGATCAAAATGCATATCAAAATAATATCAATAAGTTATAAATTTTGTAAGTAACATTTAGGTATTTAATGAAGAATTTTGATTACTGTATTAATTTGGTTTTAAGAGAATGATATAAAAAAATATTACTATTAATAATACAGAGCTGTGCATCAATATGCCACTGTTATATTATTTGATATTTTAAGATTTTCATATTTAACAGGTAATTTCACCTATTAAACAAATTTTAAGTCACAAGTAAAAATGTTCTTTAGACGTGAAAGACAAAAAAACAAAAACAATCTGATCACTCCATGTTGTTTACCAATATTATTTAATAATGTCATTTTCATTTGCCTTTAAATTATGGACACAAGTTGATAAAACTGAAGTTATAACTTCTGACCTTTACTTTTTGAAGTAAGATAAGAACTTTGCACCACTCCTCAATCTGACAACAGTAACTAATTCTATAGCAGGTTAATACATGACACAACTGTTATGAAGAAAAAAATAAAGCACAAGATGAAATCATTTCACCTGTTTGTTGCCAAGTAGATTTTAACTTAGCTTCTATTGAGTTTCCTCTCATAAAAAAAAAAATTGATAAAAATACAAAGTTTCCATTATGACTTTAAAATGGTTTTATTTTCACACAAATCAAATAACGGGTACAACAGAATATCCAATAAATACTATACAAAGTTAATTGTTTTAAAATTGTCTAAGTTAAAAGAGTATGAATCTTAAAAAAATGGATAAATATAAGGCAAAAGAAAAAGAAAGTTGCAAAATCTTTCCCTATATCTCTTATCACCAAAAGAAAGATGAAAATGTTCTTTGCACAAGATATTACTGTCTTGCAAAAGAATAACAGGCTATCATAAGACAAGTTATCTCATCACTATCATTGAACAGGTTTAACCAAAGGTTCAATTTTCAATGATTGAATTCAATTTTAATTTCTTGCCAGTTATAACTTTTATTACACTTAGCATGCACACACACAATTATACTTAGTAGTATCTTAACTGTTCTTTATTTTGAAGTCCTTATCCCATTGTTCCTTATACCTTGCCATCTAAATTATCAAAAGAGAATCTTGGTTGTTTTAAATGAAATAGCAAATAATGTTTAAATAGAAGAAAAAAGATTTTGCATTTTAAAAACAATAAAATATATAAGTACAAAAAATTGAATTTTATTGGCATCCAACATCATTTAACCAAAGATTAAAATCAATATATTGTTGTATTAACTTAGTTTACATCTCATTCACATCCTTGTATTTACCAATAATTCAACCAATGTGTTCTTCAGTTCAAACCTTCCTCAGAGCTAAAGTATCTGCATCTTTCTCCACAGGTGCCAGTGAAGCAAAAATCCTAATACATTTCCAAACTATAAATAACATATTTAAGAAACTAAAAAAAAATAATGGCTGTATCCCAAAGGAAGGGCAATGAGCATTTTAATATAAACAGCAAAGATTTGGATACCAGTCTAAACAATTTGTGGAATAATGAAAATACTTAATCTCAAAACATTAGAAAACAATTGTGCTAAGTGTAATAGTTTTTCACATGCAATATTATAGTTACAATCACCTTTATTACAGGCTATTTGACAGATTTCATAGTTGTTTTTGTGACTGAGATTTTCAAAATCTTTAATCTATACATTTTGTTAATTTATGAATATTACAGGATATTAAAAGAAAGAATATTATGTAGAAGCTTGCTTTCAATACAATGTACTATTTCTGAGAAGGAAAAATAGGTTCGATGACAAACCTTTTAAAATCTTAAATTACCAGCAAATTTTTGGTCAGTCTCCAAAAGTAAACAATTATCAATATATGACCAACTAAAGTAAAAATGAACACTTATTTTTAAAAATTATTAAGTCAATTGAATTATGCTTCAAATATAGAGATGTGATATAGCTTAAAATTACTTACTCATTATGCAAATTTTAAATAAAAAAATTGCATCTCCCAGATCAGCAATACAGATTTGTGGTCATTTTTATATAAATTCTTTAAGCTACAAACTAGCACCAAAATGTTTCAAGCTAAAGGCACAGTCTGTAGGCTTTTTTAGTGTTTATTTTTACTATTTTATACCCGTGTTCCTCTTATTTACTGTTATGCTAAGAGCTAAAAGTTTAACACAAGATGTTTTGAGGTTATTGTATGAAAACTGGAAAACATGCATCAAATAAAATGCAAAATTGAAAATATTAAAGTATGTGCATTCATACACATACAAAAGTATATTAGAAAATGTAAATTTGAAGGGTAGAGATCAAATGATTTTTGGAAAGTTAATCATTACTTTTGAAGCAATCACTAATATATAAATAAAAGAAACAGGTTGCTAATTAACACCTGAAAGGAAGCCATCAACTGGAGGTTGCATTCTAGCTACAAGACCAGAACTTATCTTCATTAGAAACTGCTATTCTAAATAAGCTTTTTCTTAATTTATACAAATATAATACTGTTAGATACTGAATACTTTAAATACTCATGATATATGCTGAAGGATACTCTTAAGAAAGTATGTAAAAAAACATTGATACAAAATACAAAAGTCATGATTCCATTGTTTGCAAAGATATCAATCACATGCACCTATAAAATAAATAAGGTTTCATATAGCAACCAAACTTAAGATTTATACAAAGTTGCAGGCAATCAAAACATTGTTATTCATAATTCATGCAGCATATACAAAATAATGAATTGGAAATTTCCAAAATTAGATTAAATTCCAAAGATAAGTGAGTTAATATAACAATGTTAAAAAAATGCAATAAAAAAGATAGCTCAGGTTAATAATTATGTATAAAGATTCACAATCATATGCATGAAATTGAAAGAATTCTAAGAGAAGAACCATTTTTCTTGCAATTTGAGTACTAAATTATTTTAGCTTAAATTTAATATTATTCATTTTTCTTAAAACTGATTACAAAACTTCAGAAAATGTCCTGGACAATAGCCATTTTAAGAGACTAGATCAAAATGTAGAAGTAAGATAATGACTCGAGGACTTTTCTGCATCCCTTCACATTCCTTTGAGATTTTATATATATATATATATATATATAATAAAAGAAAAAAGAGGGGGATTACAAGGGTCATTCAAAAAGTTCCAAGCCTCATCCAGAAAGAAGAGCCATATCTGAACATTTTTGTTGTGGCAACATACAACTACTTATAAAACTTATTCAGATTTTTGTCTTAATTTCTGTGCAGGTGCAGACCATACAAAGGTGATGTGTGTGACAAATCTAAAAATGGACAAAACAGAGGCCTGAGCAGTCAAAGTATTTGCAAAAGAAAGGTATGACACCAAAGGAAATCCATGATGACATGGTACAAATACTTGCAGAGGACTCCCCTTCCTATTCAACTGTGAAGAAGTGGGCTGTGGAATTCAAGTGGGACAGGGACAGCATAGCAGATGACTCTCAATCAAGGTGTCCAAAAATCTCAACCATTGATGAACAAGTTGATGCCATTCATCACTATAAGATTTTGGATGACAGACATCTTACTGTCCAACAGATAGCTAAGTCCATATGCATTAGTTCTGGTTAGATAGGTCCTACAAATGCCAACACCAGAGCAGAAGCTGAAAAGGGTTGATATTTCCAGGACACTTCCGACTTGCTTCCAGGCTGACCCTGAGAATTTCCGCCAAAGATTAGTAACTCAAGACGAAACTTGGGTTCATCACTTCGAACCTGAATTGAAGATTCAAAGCAAACAGTGGAAATACTAGTTCTCCACCACCTGAAGAAATTCAAGCAGGCAGCATCTGTTGGTGAAGCGATGGCTTCTGTTTCTTTGAGATTCTGAAGGATTAAAAGGGAAAAACTTAATGGACAATACTATGCATCAGAATTAAGGCAACTGAAGGAAGTAATCAAGTAGAAATGCAGAAGGAAGCTGAGGGCAGGTGTGCTATTGCTCCAGGATACTGCACATGTTCACAGTTACTCAGGTTGCAGTAGCTGAAGTAGCCAAATGTGGCTTTGAATTGCTACCCTATCCCCCTTACCAGACTGAGCTCCATCTGACATTTTCCTGTCTCCTAAACTCAAATCCCACCTGTGTGGTCACATTTTGAAATAATGATGAGATCATGTGTGCTGTGGAGGAGTTTTGGAGGATCAGGATGCTACTTTTTTACGTGATAGGATTGCAACACATCATTAGATCAAGTGTATTGACATCAAAAGGGATGATATTGAAAAATAGCAAAAAACTGTCTTGTTTCTCAAATTCCTTCTGGGTGAGGTTTAGAACTTTTTGAACAACCCTCGTTTAATCAAGTAAGACAACTATCAGGTCAGAATCTTTCATTAACATTATGTCCACTTACATAGGATAATAACTTAAGGACATAAGTGAAATAAATGTAAATGCAGAAATCCTTCAACTACTATAGGATATATTTATTTAGATATTAAACAAAACATGAAGTAGCTTTAATAAGAGTATTTGCAGTTAATTATGAATTAGGTAAATAAAATTTTTTTTTGCAAAATACTTTGACCATCTCTGAAACAATAAGCTTGATTTGTACATGAATTAATCACAATTCCGCTTTGAATTTAATTTTTATATTCAAAAAATATAATTCAGATTAAATTAATGAAATTAAAGATGTGATTTTCCTTTGGGCATAATGGATAAACCAGAATATAAAAACAGAGTGATCTTTTTCTAGATTCTTTGAATTTTTCCCTGTTCTGGGCAATTCTACATACCACAAGTCACAATGGAATGAAGCAAATGGTAGAAAACATTCATAGAATAAAAGAAAAAATTGATTCAAAAAGATGATGTTGTCCAGCCTTAAAGACATTATGCGATAGAGCTGCCAACAGCACATTCCATTCCAAATGCCATTACTTCCTGAGGAGACTTATGAAAATTACATAGCTGTTGACAAGGAAAAGGTCAGCAACATTAACGATAATATGCCAACCTACAAATAATAATGAAGTTGACTGCCTTGTCTTATGAAAAAGAAAAATTAAAGAAAATGTCCACATAGTTGAGAAATGAGAGAGCAATTTACCAAAGGAAAGAGGTAAAACATTTTTATTAAGCAATATTACTTATTTGTAACTTTAAAGTGCAAAGTAGATAGCAACATAATTCAAAGTATACATTAAAGATTTTCCAGATTATTTATTAAAAAAAAAATTTCTTGTACAGGGTGAAAATACAGCTCTACACATATGCATACAAAAGTATTCACACACAATTATATACTTTAATGTATAGAGGTTACATAAAAAAATAAGTGGTCAAAGTAAATGATGTTTAAAGATAAAATCAAAACCTTGAAAGAAAAATCTGCATACAGGTGATTCATAATATAGAAGATTGATACAGCATTCCATTTATGAATGCATTTGCCAACAGGAAACACTAATTTCTTTTCTCCATACTACAACAATTACTATAGTGAAACTAACAGGAAATAGTAGACATAAAATGTTTTATAAAATGATCCTTAATAAAAAAAATATTTAGATTAGACAAATATAACTAAAGTGCTTACCTCACATAGAAAGTCATTTCACAATTAAATCACATACTAAAGGAGTAAATACATCAGACTTTTGATCCTATATACCAAGATAGGACTTATCTATTAATTGTTTAATGCAGGTAAGTGTGGGTGTATGTATTTTTTCCAAGTAAAAACTGAGCTTTACTTGAAAAATTACTTTATCAGTACTCTAAGTTCCTTATCAAAGAAATTTAGATAAAGTCAAATACAAAGGTGTGTTGAAAAGTTTAGTCTGACCCACTTTCCAAAATCTAGCCAAATGATCAAATCAAGCTTTTTTTTTCTTAATGAAAGGGCATCTTAGTTGGACCAAAAACTTTTCAGGAAAACATTTCATATGTATATTGACTTGAATTTAACCATGTGTTTTCATTTTATAGCAAAACAAATCTTTTCAAGAGAAATGCTGTTAACTGTAGAGATGCTGTTACAAACCTTAGATAACAAAATTCTCCTCTCATGTACTAGGTTATTTTTAAATTTATTAAAACTCTATACTTATCAAATTAAAAAGAATATTTTTATATTACCTTCGTCTAAGATTAAAAAAAGAAAATAAATAAACTTATTGATACAACAGTAAAACTAATTTTAATATAGGTAACGCCAAAGATTTTCTAAAAATGAGTATACTATGATAAAAAAATAGGCCACAAACTTGATAAAAAAGTTTTACTGCCAAAATGTTTTTGTTATTATTAAGAGGAAAGACCAAAGTATTATTTTTATTATTGTATTAAATTTTTTAATCCTTTCTAACACATTCAAAATTTTGGTTAAAATCTTGTTTTTATACTTTTGGGCATCAGCAGGTGGGCCAAAGATCAGCATGGGAAATTTAGAATCTTTTTTGCAGTAAAAAAACACATTGTAAATTTTTGCAAAATTCAAATAATTGTCCAATTTTAATGAAATTTTCAGGATTTATTAACAGATGAATTAAATTATTTTTATGTATTTCATTTTTTTAAAAATCTTGATAGCTGGAACAGGAAATGGTTTGCCATTTTTAATGCCTCTGAAATTAAACTGCTCTCATTTAATCACTACAGAGAAATTTTCCTACCCACCATCAGCATGGCTGATGCTAGACTCATGGAGAGCAACACACTGCACCTTCTTGGCCTCATGTTAAAAACTGATTTGAAGTAGAATGCCTACATTGAATCAATAGCTGCAAGGAAAGTTGGGTCAGTGTCAGGTTTTTCTCATAAGAGTTCATCTTGCACATTTACAAATCTACCATTTGATCGTGCATTGAATACTGCTGCCATTTCTGGTCAGGTGCTCCTGCTACTCATCTTGAGGTTCTTGATAAAATTCAAAGAATGATTTGTAATGTAATTGATCTTGACTTGATATCTTGATTTCAGTCACTTTCTCGCTGACATGACACAGCTTCCCTGTTATCTTTTATACAAATATTTTTATGGCAACTGCTTCCCTGATAGCTATTATCTTCAAAATTTTAATGCAATGTCAACTGTCATCTTGAACCCCATTCAGTTTTTATCCTTTCCTTGGATACTCTATACCTAGTCATTTCTCTCTCCTTCATTCTCTGTAACCCCCTGCATACTAGTGGTATTCCCACCTTGCTTGGGGTGAAACGATTTAAAAATAAATAAATAAATGACATAGATTAACATATTCAAGTTAAAAATGATCATGTTGGAGAATTGTGTAAGAAAATCATGATAAAAACAAAAAAATGTCTAATTCTATAAATGTGCTTACGTAATAGTTTGATATTTTCAAATTTTCAAAATGAATTTTCAAATTGAATGAATTGAAATAATAAATAATAAATTTAAATATAATTAGTTGTTTTTACTTGAAAAAGGTATTTTAAATAAAATTCAAGAGAAAAAACAGTTCAAACTTCAGCTAATTGTAAAATATTTTTTTCCTTGCAGCAAGCAAGAATCTACAATTTCAAGTTACCATCTTCAATAAGTAACTAAAGCATACACTGTGGCAGTCATTTTTTGTCCTTATTGGAAGCACATCTACATACATACCTAAAATTTAGATCCTCATTCCATTTCTACAAAATGTTCAAACTGCATCAAGTTTAGGCAATGATCGTTTTCTGAGCATCACAATATCAAAGCTTTTGCAAAAAAAAAAAAAAAAAAAACCTGAATGAGTCTATTCAAATGGAAAAAAGATGACCATATTAATATCTCTTGCCTGTTCAGCCAAGCCCACAGGAATCAATTCTTCCGGCTATACAAATGATAACAGATCTGATTATAACAAAATATTGTCACTAATCATAATGACTGCAATTGTGTCCTTAAAGAAGCAAAGTCACTATTTGCTGAAAAAATGAGACACCATATAGCTTCTCACAAGTTTGGTTCTAGAGATTACTGGTGGCTCTGTAAGAGTCTACTGAAGAGGAGCAAATCCTCAATCTCTCTCCTCTCTTCAATAAATTTCAAGTGTTGTTATCTACTGCAGATAAAGCAGAATACTTTGCTTGAAAATTTTCTTCCAACTCTACTCTTGACTCACTTGGAGTATTTCTGCCTGATTTTCTCCTTAGAACAGAGTCTCTACTGAGTGATAGTAGAAAAAAAAATGACTGAGTTATATGCCTATCATTCCTAAACTAGATCCTCACAAAGCTTGCCGATTTGACAGTATCCTTGCAAAGCTCCTAAACAGACTGTTCTCTCCAAACATTACAATAAATGCCTTGCTACTTCCTGCTTTCGAACTTGTTGGAAGTCCTACGCTGTCATTCCTGTCTTTAAGAAATCTGGGGAACCTTCAAATTATTTGAATCTATATTGTTTCTTGTCTTCATCAACAACTTTCACAATGTCATCAGTTCCCAACTAGGTATTTATGCAGATAATAACTACCTACTCCCATCCTAGTAGCAAGCTTGACAGGTCTAACAAAGTAAAACTGGCAACTGCTTTCAAAAAGGATTTCCAATCAGTAGTTAACTGAGGCAAGAAATAGCTTGTAAATTTTGATGCCTCCAAAACAAAACTGCTTTCATTTAATCATGTTTTCCATCCGTCATCAGCATCACTGATGCTAACCTCCAGGAGAGCAACTCTTTGCGCTTTCTTGGACTTATATTTTCCACAGACATGGAGTGATTATATCAATTACTAGGTCTAATGGTAGGAAAGTTGGTTCAGTTTGTAGTGCAAAACAATTTCTTTTCATCAGAATCCATCTTGCACATTTATAAATCTACCATGAAAACTGCTGCCATATCTGATCTGGTGCTCCTACTATATCTCAAGAGTCTTGACAAAATTCAAAGAAAGGTCTGTAATGTAATCAATCCTGACCTGGCACATCAACTTCAATCACTTTCTCACCAATGTGATGAGCCTCTTTGTTTTTTCTACAAGTATTTTCATGGCAATTGTTCTGATTAGCTCTGCTCCTTGATGCCATAACTGCATGAATTCAAGTGTGCTACTAGATTGACAACTAGATCTCACTGTTTTACTGTTGAACTAGTTAGATGTAACTGTATGTTCTCTTTTAAAAATTTCTTTTCTCACCTATGGAACTCCTTTCTGATTTCTTGCTTCCCTCCCAAATACTATCTCCAAAAATTTAAATGCAATATCAATCACCATCTTTTGTCTTGAACCCTGTTCTTTTATTGTCCTTTCCTCACTTCTCACTAAAGTCTTCTAATTCTCTCTCACTCAATGTAAGTCTTTGCATCCTAGTAGCTTTATCACCTTGCTTGAGGTGAAATAATTGAAAAAGAAATGCAAATGTCTTTTCTTATGCTTTTGAGATTTTTTCTAATAAGCCCTACATGAAAAGTTGATATTTCTGCAAATTGTATATAATATACATGCCTGTTTATCATACATTTTTAACTTAACTTTTAAATACATTCTACTTAAAACATGGCGTTCTATATTAACAGGCCTCTGCGTAACGCCGCTACCTCGATAGACTGGAGGCCGGCTGACAATTAGATTGTTTTAGTTTCAGTTTGAGCAAACTGCTGCGTACTGTGTACTCTTATGTTGTTGGCTCGAGAAATTCAAAGGAATCTTTTAATTTTACCTTTAGTTGGAATATCATTTAACTTATTTATTTGAAGTAAGTATATTTGATTATTTTAGTTTGAGTCCATACATTATTTATATTTAAATTGTAAAAAGTAAACTTGGTGCTTAAATTTACTCGCACAAAAAAAGATTTACTTAAGTTTAAAAAAAGCCTTAACATTTTAAATTAAAGTTTAATTCATTTTGGCATTTTCCTCTTAAAGTTTGTTCAACATTTTTTGATTAAAGTTTAAAGAATTATTTATTGATAAAATGCAATTCTTTTTGAGTAATTTGTGTTATTTTAAGAGGCAAAACAAAACAACATTTAACAAATTTGAACAGAATTTAATTTAGTTTCTTCAAAGATGTAAAGAAGACTATTTTTATTATAAAATGAATTAAAATTTTTTTTTTCATAAATTCAATGTCATTACTTAATTTGATATTTATTTTTGATATCGCTAAAAAAAACATTTTTAGTATGAGTGAAAACATAACGTCAATGAAATTAAAGTTTAATTTTAATTTTTCATGATTTTAAAAATTAGCAAGTTTTTCTAACCATTTGATAAAAATAAAATTTTAATATAAGTTCAACATTTTTCTATTAAAACTTTATCTAACATTTTCATTAAAAGTAAAAAAAAAAAAAAAAAAAAAACGAATTTCTTTGCGCTTTTGTTTCCAAAGTTAAAGAATAAATGATTATTTTTACTACATTAGTTACCAATTGGTGAACTGTAAGAATTTTTTTACTTATTAGAATTAAAGAAAAAAATAACAATAATAAATTTATTACATGCAGTTAATGTCAATATTTTAATTATTTTTTTTTTTTTTTTTTTTAGAAAGGTCTCCTTTTTTACACCTTTTAACTACAAAATTTATTTTACATGACAAGTATAATAATACCATTTTATTTATATTTATTTTAATATTTTTCTCACTGATATTGTTGTTAAAGGACAAAATGCATTATTTTTACTTTACTTTTAATTGTTTTGCTTTAAGGTAAAAAATAAGTTATATATATTCCTATTTATATAGTTTAAAGTGTATTAAAATAACCAAACTAAAGGAAAGGCTACTTATGAATGTTTTTAAATTTAATATAAAGTTTTAAAGTAAACAAGATTGGCCTTCAAATTTTGATACCATAAAAGTTAATGGAAAAATATGTCCAAAAAATCCACCATCTGTATGGCTAGGTGTGCCAAGTAGTCAAATACCAACAGCCTCAGCTGTTCAAAGGAATATAAAAAAAAAAAAAAAAAAAAACCTCCAGTACTGCTAGAAATCAAATTGCTGATGAACTTAATGCTTTTTTTAGAATTAAATAAAATTATACAAATTTGAAAGAAAGTCTGCTTAACAACAAAAAAGACTATATGTCCAGTTGTAGCATTTTTGGATGAAAATATTTTAACTGTTCAATTATCAAAATCTATTGATGGTATTCCTCTCTTTATGTTGAAAATTTATAACAATTTATGCTTTTGAAACATTTCATTATGGAGTTAAGTGTTATATTAGCAGCCTGTCCAAAAATCATATAAATACAGTTAATACTTGGTCAAAACTGGAAGAAATCATCCGATATTTAAATTCTATGGCTTTTGATCACAAGAAAAATATCCTGAGTCAACAATTTTTAGCAATGGCTCCTAAAATGGTTGGAATAAAATACAGCTCAGATATAGTTGTGCATGCTTTTGGGTACTATGCAAGATCACGGACATTGTATAATGAATTAAGATATGATTTTCAATTACCCTCATTAGCAACATTATGAAGGATGACGTCAAAAGTTTCAAAACTTAATGAAAAATCTTTTTTGTTATCTATATTTAATACTCTTAATACCAGTCAAAAATGGTGCATAATTCTCCATGATGAAGTATATATCAAGAAGATGTTGCTATATCATGGCAAACAACTATTTGGTAAATCAGTTGACAATCCATCTGTACTTGCTCAAACAGTACTTGGTATAATGTTCATATGTCTCAATGGGGGTCCAAATTTTCTTACAAAATTGATTCCAATTTCAAAATTAACATCCGCGTTTTTATTTGAACAAACTGAGTTAACAGTCCAAGCCATCACATCTGTACCAGCTGATGTAAAGGCTATTATATGTGATGGCAACCACGTAAATCAAGCTTTTTTTAAATTATATCCTACACTTCCTGAAAAACCTTGGTTAACTGAAGATAATAAACATTTGCTTTTTGATTATGTTCATCTGTTGAAAAATATTCGCAATTTGTGGCTGACAGAAAAAACAGGAGAAGTAATCTTTGATGATGATGGAGTAAGCCGAGTTGCAAAAGGGACACATCTTAAACAGTTATATCGTTTTGAATCTGAAAGACTAGTCAAACTTTCAGATTTAAATGAAATTTCCATTGCTCCAAAGCCAATAGAAAAACAATGGGTTTCTACTTGCCTCAGAGTGTTTTCTGAAAAAACATATAATGCACTTCTCACTCAGTCTGAAATAAGTGCAGGTAAGAATGATACTGCCCTCTTCATAAACAAGGTTTTGACATGGTGGAAAATTTTAAATGTTAAATGCCTTCAAATTGATAAATTACATAATGATCCTCTACAAGCTGAAATCAAATCTCCAAATGACACCCGACTTGATTTTATCATTGAATTTGGTAAACTGGCTCTTAATATGGCTGGCAGTCAAGGTAATCATAAAAAACAATTATCCCAAAACACTGCTACTGCCATACATCATATTTGCAATGGAATTGTTAGTCTATGTAGACACCTTTTAGCTACAAGTCATAAATATGTACTACTTGGGCAATTTTCAACTGATCCATTAGAAAAAGAATTTAGTAAACTTCACCAAAGATCAGGTGGCATCTATTTTATAAATGTTCAACAATGTATTGAAAAGCTGCATATTAAGCAGACATCTTTACTTTTAAATCAAAATGTAAATATTGATGAATTTGATGTTAATCCAGGTCACCAATGTACATCTTGTGATTATAAACTTTGTGAGGAAGGTTCAGAAATATTTGACAATCTGGAAAATTTAGAACCATCTCTTTCCAATGAAATAAAAATGGCTCTTGTGTACATAGATGGATATATTACATAGATGGAAATTTTAGAAGAAAATGAAGTCAACCACTTTATGAAATACTTAGAATAACATTTTTATTCACACCTGAGGATAATAGGATGTGTTGAAAGATAAATAAATGAAAATATGTATTTTTGCTATAAACACTGATAATTATTAAACAACACAAAGGGGTAATTATGATTTCTGGTAAAATATATATTGAATCAGAAATTTATATTATTTACAGGTGTCACTGAATCCTTTATTCAATGATAGACTCATAGATTGAATAAAGGATTCAGTGACACCTGTAAATAGATGCAATTAAATATCTGCTCAGAAACTAAATTAGTTTAAGAAATTTCTGAAAATCTTACATTTTTCAATAGGCCTCCAGTTCTGGCTCTCAGTTGCGCCATGACTTGGCCTGGAGTATAGAATGCCATGACTTGAAAGCAATACTTTTTTTTAAATGTCATCATTATTTCATCAAGTGCTTTTGGTAAATATTTAGAATTAGAGTACATCTGAATTAATAGAAAAAAATAACTTTCACCAACTCTCAAACTTATGACTATTTCTAATAAAGTTTCCCTTGAGAAATTGGTTAAAAAAAATAAATAAATAAATAAATAATTTTCCCAGATTATTCATTTTAAATTGCCAATGGTTGAACCCAAGACTTAAAATTGCTGATTTTTAAAATAATTTTCAAACCTTTTCCATTTTGAAAAATGGTTAAATAGAACAATTGTTTTACATCTAAACTTGTCCGTTAGAACAGGTGCTTATCTAAACTTGTTTCATGCAAATTCTATACAATATTCATAAAATTAAAAATGGTGAAATTACTTTTTAATTCTTCAAAGCATTATTGCAAAGACTCAATCATTTCTTGACATAATAGATGCAATTAAATATCTGCTCAGAAACTAAATTAGTTTAAGATATTTAACAAGTGCAATGGACTGAATAGCAAAATCAAATATATTCTAGTGTATAAAACAATTTTATTTTTATTAAGTAATAATTTTACATTTTTCAATGTTTACTTTATAGAAATATTTAAGTAATCATAGTCAATGTTTGATATGAAAAAGTTAATTTTTCAGAAGGGAAAATATTAATTAGAAAAGTATTATAAAACTGAGTGGCCATATATAAGAATTTAAGTAAAATAATTCAGAAATCAACATAATTAGAAAAAATTTCTTTTAGATTGTAAATAACTTTAAAGTAAAGGTTAATTACAATGAAATGTTAAACAGGAAAAGATTATCCATTAAATACAAAGTTAAGTTTAATTTTTTTTTTCAAGATTCCTTGAAATTAGTCTAGTACTGTGCAAATTAATTGGGACAGTGAGTTTAATATATTTTTCTTTTATACCATCTTTGGACAGCATCACAGTAGTTTAATGACTCTTAATCACAATGAAGCCATTACAATTCATTTCTGTTACAATAGAACACTTGAAATAATTTTGAATATTTTAGAATTTATTTGTGATTAAACTTAAGAATTGTGTGATTTACATGGTTTTGCTTGTAAGTCAATATTTTGTTTTTTTCAGTTACTACTTCTGATTTAAAAAATAACCTGATTATTTTCTTTCAACAGGGAAAATAAAAATGGATACAAGTCCTAGTAAGTGTGCACAAGTTTCTGTGCTCCATGAACATTCAAACAAATCTGTGCGACAAGATAAACAAGTCCAGTGTTGGACACATTGTAAAAAAGCAGGTTCTATTGGGTCACAATAAGGTCTTGAGAAAGGGAAGTTGTAGAAGAAAAAAGCAAACAACCAAAAGAGACGAAGCAATGCTGCTCAGAAACAGCATTAAAAACCTGAAGAGTAGCAGAGACCTGGCAGTAAGTTGAGTGGAATCCAATATGTCCGTATCTGACTCAACTGTCAGGAGACAGCTACTTAAAATTGAATGACCAGCCAGAAAACCCACATAAAAAACAGCTTTTGACAGGAAGAATGAAGGATAAACAACTCCAATGGGTAAAATCTCAGAGTGGACAATAGAAAATTGGAAAAAAGTGTTGTTCTCAGATGAAATGCATTTTGAAGTGAGAGGTCATTGATCCCGTTTTGCATGAAGAAACAAAGGTAAACCTATAAGAGACGGCCATAGTGAGCAAAAGCCAAAACACGTTCACAAGAAAATGTTATGGGGCAGTTTTAGTGCAAATGGGTTAGGTAGATTGAGAATAATTGAGGGGATGAATAGCACAAAATATGAACATCTTTTGAAAGTCCATATGCTCCAAACAATGGAAGAATTTTACCCAGATGGAGATGGCATGTTTCAGCAAGATAATGCCTCTTGCCACACATCAAAAAAAATGCAAAAATTTTTTCAAGATGAAGGTCTAAAAGTGCTGGACTAGTCAAAAAATTCCCCTGACCTGAACCCCATTGAAAACTTGTAGAGTATTGTGAAGCAACAACTGATAAAACACAACTGTACCACCATGGAGAAGCTAATCTGTGCAGCCATTCAGATATGGTATCACAATTAAGAATTGGGCAACATGTCTGAAACTGGCCGAATCTCTGCCAAAACATGTCCAAATGCTCATTAAAAGTAGAGGCGGACATATAAAATACTGATTTGTGACATTTTAGAACAGTTATGTAAATCTTTTTAGAAAAAAAAATAAACATAATTTGATATATCAGTTCTCTATTTTATTGAAGTTACTATCCCAATTAATTCAGACAGTACTGTAATTACTGAAAAGCTTTTATAACTAACATCATGAACATTTTATAAAAAGTTGAATATATTTAGTTTCAAAATTAGATAATAATTAGTTATAATCACATAAGGCTATCCCTAAGCAAGAAACTTTTTCACCACATATTTTAAGATAAAGAAAATAAAATATTTACTAAGTTCTTGTAAATATATTAGTTGTGGGATAACATTTTGGATTTTGTCATGGTAAAAGAAAATAGTCTTCATGTTTTAACTGGATATTACCAAAGATTTTTATAAGTAAGCCATAGAAAATTTGTGTGTATGAAAAAGAGAAGTCAACTGCAGGGAGGAGCCATAATATGCCAGCATAGACTCCTATTAAGCAGCCAGCAAAAAAAGAAAGAGCTTACCATCAGGAAATAGTAAATAAAAAAAAATAAAAAAATGGGGATGAGGAAGCTCAGCCCACTCATGAAAACTACATGAGACAAGTGTAAATATAGCATCAGTTCCTATATCAAGTGATTCCATATGAAATCTTCATTTTTAATGGTATGCAGTTTCTATTGACTTGCACATAACAGCTATTCTCGCCAACTTACTAAGCATCATTGTTTATGAACAACAGTTTCTAATATATCCACAAGTCATAAATAGTTTAGAGACAGAGAGTGATACAGAAAGAAACCATACAAAGTTATTTTCATCAACTTCATTGAGAATAGACATGATAAATACTGCAAAATATTCTCTGCTCAAATAAAAAGTGTGATTATACTACTTGTGGTATAATTGAGTTGCTCTTATTGAAATATTAGATGAGAAGGGACAAGTTTTTCTTCAACCACTTTAATTCCTTTAAATACAAAAAGGTTTAAGAATTAATCAAGTACTAATTTGGAAATTATAATTTTAAAAAAAATTGTTTATTTTTTCCATAAAGCTACAAGAAATGGTTTACAAACATATACAAACAAAATACAGGAAATACATATTTGACAAACAACAAAACTGATATTGAACTCAGGTATTTATAACTTATCCATGTGGTCATAAGAAGACAGTTACTGGCAAAGTAGAACCATTTTAAAATGAACAATGTTTTAGCCTCAAGGAAAAAAACAATAAAATCCAGAAACTGACAATGTTATTAAATTCACAACTATAAATAATGAAAAATAAGTAAATTAAAGCAATACTTGATACTGAAACAAACTTAAGGTGCTCAAATATACAGTTCAAATAAAAATAAACATCTTAATTTTGGATAAGTGTATTCATTAATTGATAAGCATGGTTTTGAACAATAGCATTTTAAATGTGAATATAAATTATCAAGTTGAAACATTACTTTGAATAATTTTCAAGTTTTAAATAAAGTTATCTAAAACAAATTTGCATCAACTTAACTAAAAGCACATTAATTTCTTCCATGAAAGGCATTCTAAAAGATGCTTAACTTAAAATTTAGAGAAATTTGTAATATCCTATAAATGCATTTTAAACCTACAAATTTTTACAAGCAAAAAAACTAAAGTTTTCTCGTATTCAAATTAAGAATGAAATCATGTGTTAATTTCAGAGATATTCTCCAATTTTGTCCATCACAAAAGAATGTGTATTATGCAATAAAATAAGACAATGACAAGGTTAACAGAAAAGTTTCCAGAATTTTTAAGACAAAATATTTACTCATATAAATTCATTATCATTTTCAGGCGACTATTTTCATTGGCTTTGTATGGCATCAAGGCACTGTTGAACTAAATTATGAATTCTATCATTAAAAAAAAAAAAAAAAAATAAAACAATTCTAGTTTGGATTCAATGAAATCTTCAAATAGTTATTTTGAACTTGTTGAAACTATTGATCAGACACTGAGAATTGCATAAAATGAAGCAACTGATAATGTGAAAGTGACAGGCCTTCAGAATACACCAGCTGTGAAAGAACTTCTTATCCCAGTTCTGTGATTATTTGCAATATTGCATTTGCAACATGAGGATAAGCATTCTTATGTAGGAAAACCACTACTTACATCCTTACCCAGAAAAAGTATTTTCTTTTCCAATGCATCATTCAAGTGAGCCAATTGCACAGTAACTATTTGACTCCAGGTATCAGCAATTTATAAAAATAATTCTTGTTGAATCCAAACACTGTCCAAGATGTGGTCAATATTTTTTTCATTTTAAATTTTCATTGGTAGTATCTTGTTCCAAAATGACTTTCTCTATCAAGCATAAGGAAAACAATGTTAAATAATGTTCCTTTATGAAAGTTATTGTGGAAACCATTTTCCAAGCTTCTGAATCTTTTTTTAAATTTTGTAAATACAATATTACAGCTAACTACACAAATAATAAAGAAATAATAGTAAAATTTTAAGACATTCGAATCTACTTCAAATTGTACAAAGGAGATAGCACTGGAATTTTTGTAACAGCTTAATAATTTACATCAATTGCATACTTTTGTTCAATACAATGAAATTATAATTATCTTGTGCTTAAGTACTCATTTTTTTATGTTTATGCAGTTAAATCAATAGTATTTTAAGCATTACTGATCATTTTTTCTCAACTATAAGTTTAGATAATAGTAATTTTTAATAAATTAAAAAATGACCCACAGCAAATAAAAGCATTTTACCAACACAAATCACTAACAGATCAATCATTTTGCTCAAGGAAACAATCGAGAATAATAGTTGAACAAGAAATGTGAAAAAATAACTGAGAACACAGTTTATCAAACAGAAGAGTAAAAATCATTGTACAACGCTTTCAACAAAACTGAAGCATCTTTGTATAATGAATACATATGTAACAGAGAATCAGGTTGGCCCGATAAGACTGAATTGCTTGTATGTGGTGCTGTAAGCACCAGGAGTTGCATCCCCTTCCACAATGGGTTGTCGAGAGAAGACTTAGTTGGTGCAGACTATTTGCATATGAACAATACTGGGCAGATATTAGCCAATAGTCAGTGTAGGTGAGAGACTGGGAGAGCTATATAACACCAGCGTTTTTCTCAGTTAAGAGAGGCACTCTTGATGTGCGGATGTGCGAAAAACAGACAAGATGAATAAAAGCTATTTCAGCAATTGACGGACGATGGTAGACTTCAAATTCAATTTAAAGTTAATTCCTGAGTTTGACGTAAGATATCTGGTCTACCAGTGGTTGAATGGCGAGAGAAGCTGGAACTCATTTTCAGGCTACGTGGAGTGAAGTCTTTGGAGCAGATGATCCCTTTGCAACGTACAGGCAGAGCATATGCAGTTTACCAGCAATTGGATGTCAAAGCAAAATCCAATGTTGAGCAGATAAAGACTGCCTTAATTATAACCTTTGCTACAGATTCATTTATGGCGTACTAACAGTTCATTGAGTGGCACGGCATATCCATGGATGCATACCTGGCTGAATTGAAGAAACTCGTGTTCTTGTGTGATGAGTGACCATATGCTGCCTTGCATATTTGTGCATGGGGTGCCAGGCATTGTAAAGCAAATTCTTTGTGCATTGTCTAGGATAGATGCTTGCTTGAGCACAGGCGATTATGAGATGAGGAGATGGAGGGAATCATGGTGGCAGCGGTGGCCCAGCCAATGCAAAGTACGGACATTCACGTCAAAGTACTTTAGATGCAATGTTATGAATCACATGGTGAAAGATTGTCAGAGCCAACAACATGACAGGACAAGAGTGAGGACAACGCAATACCATGCACTATTACTATGCCATGGCCCATATGTCTCGAAACTGTCCGAGAAAACAGGAGAAGAGATATGTCAGTGCCAGTATCTTCTCCAGCCTAGCACTACCTGTGATCAGGTTGAGGATAAATCTGTCACCATGCTGGTCGATACTGGTTGTTCGCTGTCTCTAGCCAGCAGAGAGAGAGATGCCAGTCAAGGACAAAAGGGCCTGTATGTAAAACAATGATAGACAGGGAGACCAGAGCCTGTTGTGGGATTTGAATTGTTGCTTTCCAGTATCAAGGTGGAAGTCCTGTCAAGATTGACATCCTGGTGGTGTGAGAAAAGTCACTTGGTTTCAACCTTCTGATCGGGATGAATGCGATCAAAGAACTGGTGGGGAGTAGGAATCACTCTTTTAGGTGCAGTGAAGCTTTTCAACAAAAAAAAAAAAAAAAACAAAAAAAAACATCCTTGTGTGCAGCTCTCACTGTAAAGGAACCAGACTTTAGCACCGAGTTCAATTAAAAAAAAAGAAAGCATGGAAGGTCACTGGGATCATTCGTCTGCAATCTGTCCTTGGTTTGGTTTGTTTTACGGCATATCAACCTCAATGGGTTATTTAATGCCGATAAATTTTTTATTGCTGGTAATATTTTTTTTTTCCAAAAATGTATTGCTGGTAATAAATTTTTTTTTTTTTTTTAATTTTTTTTTTTACAAAGTATTTCTGGTGTTAAAACCTATTTTTACACTTTCACAGTGTTTTGATCCCAGTTTGGGGGTTAACTATTTGCCCATAACCAGGGCGCTAACAGGTGCTAACATCCCGGGTCAGGGTGGACCTGGGAACACAAGCAAGTAAGAGTTGGTTCCACACTCTTCAAAACTTCCTGATCAGAGGCCTTGCTGTTAGACAGAGTTTATCGTCATACCCAGGATGCAGATGTAGTTTGTCATACCCAGCAATCTGTCCTGAGTGATGGCATGCCATGTCATGTTAAAGACATCTGACCTGCAAATGACACCGATGATTTATGCACAAGCAGTGGGTAGTTGGAAATAGATTCCCAGATTTTTCAATGCGCCTCCTGCTATGGTGAAGATGGATAGTGACAACAATGAGGTTGAAATGCCTCCCCTGCAAAGGAGCACCAGCAAGAAACACCCACCTCCCCTGCATGTTGGTGCTGATCAGGAGAACGGGGGGGGGGGGTAACAGAGAATCAAGTTGGCGCAGTAAAAGACTCCCAGTTGGTTGTATGCGGTGCTGTAAGTTGCACCTCCTTCCACAATGTGCTGCTGAGAGAAAACCTTCTACTTAGAGTAGGTAGTGCAGACTATTTGCATATGAACAATACTGGGTAGGTATTAGCCAATAGTCAGTGTAGGTCTGGAACTAGGAGAGCTATATAACACCAGTTTCTCTCAGTCGAAAGAGGTGCTCTCGACATGTGGATGTGCGAAAACCAGACAAGACAAACACCACACTTGATTATTTCTTTCATTGAGACAGATCCACACATCAGATTATATTGTGAATTTTTGTGCAATAGAGACATTAGATATTTTGTTCAGTTCAAAAAATTTAAGTTTCAAACCTTTATTTTTAATTTTAAATCATTGATCAGCAATAAAAAAAAACAAAAAATGAGATTTAGAAAAATTAAAACTTTAGAAAATTTTAAGAGTAAATGTATGAACAATTCATATATATTTGCAGTTATATTTTAAAGAACAGACTATTTTTAAATTTAAAACCTTAAATGAAGCTAGAGAATTTATTGAAAATCTTATTTCTACAAATTTACTTTCAGTTAAATATTTTTATAGTTACCATTAGCTTATTTTTTTTCCTATATATATTGAGAAATGCTGCATTTAAAAACTTACAATTCTAAAGATACTTTCAGAGTGAACATAATTCTAGATGGTAATTATATACCAATATATATTTTTGAAATCCATCAAGTAAGGAATAGAGAAATTCTCCAGTGGCGAGAAGCTAATTCTAAGAATTCATTTTATTAAATTTGTGATTTTCAAAAATCGTCTGTAGAGTTAAATTGATTAAAATCAAATGAAGAATATTTTTCATTAAAATAAAAAAATAAATAAAATTTAAAATAAATATAACCATCTTTTTCTCACTTTTTTGTACCAAATAATAAAATTGTTAAATTTAAATTGGTATTCTACAATTATCATAAAGTACTCATTTTTCATCAAAAGTGATATTTCAAGTGTTTCATTGTTGCTTAACACAAAGCAGTTTCTGATTTTCTTCTCAATTCATGTGGGTTTCATTATCCAATTTTTTTTTCACTTTTTTTTTTTGTAACAGCCAAATAACAAAAAATAGAAAACACAACCAAACTTGATGAAAAATTCATATTGTTCTTTTAAAGTTATTTTCCATAATATTTCTCACTTGGTCATTGTTCATGACATTTATGGATATTCCACAAAAGTCATTTTGAATATTCCCATTTATGGAGCAAAATTTCTAAAAGCGTTTTGGTCACTTATTAGCATTTCATTCTTTTAATGCTAAAATCTGTGTTTCTCCTTGCTTCAGTTGCATCGTTTCCCAATTTAAATCAGGACTGTGGAGTCAGAGTCAGAAGCAATTAAGAGGTCAATGGAGTTGGTAAAACTAAAAAAATTCCAGTTGAATCTACACTTTATTTAAAAAGTCTTACATTACAGAATTTTTATTTTGTTATTTCTTCTACTGTATATTTACTATTTCCTTTAAAGAAATTCATCTCAACTCCTTTCTTAAAGTCATTTATTTTTTTTTTTGTAGTTATTTTACATTTGCAAAACTATATATGTAAAAAAAAATCTTACATTATAGAATTTTTATTTTTGTTGTCTTTTACATCCTGTAAAAGATTATATTTCAACTTCTGTTATAAAGTAGTTTTATTTTTGTCCTGTACTTATTTCTTATTTGCAAAGATTTATATGTATATGTAAAAAGTCTTACATTATAGCATTTTTATTTTTTCTTCTTCTATATCCTTTCAAAGATTTTGTCTCTAATTTAGTTAGAAAATATTGAAGAATGAATAGATATGGTATAAAAGCCACAATATCTTTATTCTTTGATGTATACTAGTTATAATGATATAGACCTACTCGAGTTAGGAACATATGTATAGGCTTTATGAGAGGAGTCAGAGTCAGAGGTGCCAAAAATACAGGAGTCAGAGTCAAAGGTTTTGTGTTCTGACTCCACAGCCTTGATTTAAATTCATACAAAAAGTGTAGTGGCACTTTCTCTACAAATAAAAAAGTGTGATAAGACAAAGTTTAATGAAAAGACAACCAGTTGTGCAAGGTTGACCTATGAGGTCACAAGAGGTCATCAAAGAGCTCTGCATCCTATTTTTAACCAAATTAAACAATTTCTAACAAAATGGAATGAAATATTGACTTTGATATGAAGTACAAAGAAGATCTTTGACTTCACAAATAGTAGGCATAAGGTTAGATTTGACCTCTGAGGTTACCAGATCATTGGAAGTAGAATTAGTTTATGGATTTTATAATTTATATTGCACCCAAACCTTTATTTACATTATTGGAGGTAATTTGCTATGAAGGAGTAACTTGAAAAAAAAAGATTAATAGGATAGGGTAGTGACCGCCAATATTGTGCAATCTAATGGCTCTCTAAGAGAAGTATTCTTGCTCCAAAGACTGATGTAATTAAAGAAATAACCTCAAAACTGTTGCAAGAAATACCTGAGGAAGTTCAACTGGACCAAATTGTTAAGTGATAGATTTCCCAACACTTCTGAACCTGTTTAGAATTCAACTGAGTTCCTTAACTCTTGAACTGTTTGGTGTTCTTACCTTCTAAGTACTGTGATGTCCATGCTTCTCAGAAATCTTGATCTTCCTGTGTTGTAAGAATTGTACAATGAAACTCACATGTTAAAACAGTTTCTCCCACATGTCCTTGAGGTAACTATTCTAATTGAGGTAGACAAAAAGGAGAGAATAATTCTTAGGATCCCCATAATCTCAACAGACTTTCTCTTTGAGT
The DNA here is from genome assembly GCA_903632075.3 of Acanthosepion pharaonis. NCBI lineage: Eukaryota > Metazoa > Mollusca > Cephalopoda > Sepiida > Sepiidae > Acanthosepion > Acanthosepion pharaonis. The sequence continues at coordinate 625,846 of CAHIKZ030000927.1, read as the reverse complement.
TCAAGCAATTTCACTTCATGGTGAAGCTCAGCTTTGGACTGACCATCAACAAGTCACAAAGACAATCTCTCAAGATAACTCGCCTCAACCTCACTTCTCTATGCTTTTTTTTTTTTTCATGGTTAGTCTTATACTGCTTGTTCTATGGTAGGATATCCCAAACCTTTTCAAAACTAATGTTGTGTTCCCAGAAGTCCTGTTAAATTAGGGGACTATATCGTTTTTGTTTTGTGTATCCAAATATTTTTTAGGGATAATTATCTCTTTGTGTGCAAATTATTTGTCATATCTAAGAAATATATTAATTTATTTCCCCACTGGACAGTGCCATGTATCCCTGCTAATAAAAATAAAGAAATATTCATCCACCTACAATAAATAGATTAAAATATCAGAAGATGGTAACATTGCTTTTTTTAGTTACAATACATTTCTATCTGGTGCAACAATATTGTTCTTTCTAGTTCAAGCTTCAATATATCAAATCTTTAAAAAATAATCATTTGCCTAATATAGAAAAAGCAAAAGGCTATTAGCTAGGTAAAGCTAATGCAAGTTAATGGAAAGAAAAACATAGAATAAAGCATTAAATTCAAAAATGCTTGTTAATAAAAACATTGTTAATTATTAAGAACTTCTGAAATTGCACTTTGATATTAAAAAACATCTTAAATGTCATACTAGAATCTCTCCCTTAAAAATTAGGTTTATTAGAGAATATTAGTAGACTTCAAACATAATTGTTTTAGCCAATTATTAACATCTTTTGAGAGATGTTAATTGGCTAAAACACTTTTTTTATCAGATTATCACATAAGTTATGTCTGAACTTAGGGTCATGAAAAATATCAAAAGTTTATGTTTAACTAGAAATTATTCATTAACAGATTCCATCATTATCAATAACCTCCTTTAAATGATTCACAAGTTTCATATTACTACTTTTGTAAAAGTTTTGTTTTGGAGGCAAAGAGGGTTGTTTTACTCCTTTGTGAGTTTTAAGAACTAGTCCATTAAGATGGTCCTTTAAACCCCAGAAGAGATGGTAATTAGATTGAGCAACATCTGGAAAATAAGGAAAAACTTTGAATTATTTTAGTCAAAGTCTTCAAACTTTTCACATATGGCCTTTGCTATAGGACTCTGCATTATCATAAGTGAACTCCACATATTTATGACTGATCAGAATGGGCTATTTTCCTTCAAAGGAATATTAAGCACTATTACAACAGATTTCTGCCGTAATCATAACATTGACTGGCAGAAACTCACAGCAAAACAATTACATCAGTATTTCAAAATTTTTCTTTGATCAAGATCTATTTTGGGTTGTACTTTAGACTATTTGCATTCACTTAGCCATTATTTGAATCACTATGTATTCTTGTAAAATATCCATTTTTTTCCCTACCAGTAATTATTATGTTAAAAAAATGGCAATATGCATTCATGAAAGTGCAAAGAAGTGCACATGTTTATCCTTGTTTCATGACTGTTTTCTGTTAAAACATTTTACAAGCTTAGGCACTGTTCAAAGATTTTGCAAATGACTGAACCAATTATTAATGACTTTTCAGTTTTTGAGCTAATTTTTCTAATGCTTATCAGTACTATTTATGTAGAGTTCAGACAAAAGCAGGTCATTACTAAAGTTTTTCTAAATCTCTTGAACAATCAACAGCAATTTTTCATTTAAATAATCTATCACTTAAACACTATATTTTGGATCGCTTCTGCAGCATATTAGCTTTTCCTAAACTCAGAGTATTAGATATCTTATGTGCTCTGTAGACGAATCCATATTTAGAAAGATTAAGTTAGTGATTCATTTAAAGCTATACAAATGAGCATTAACATAACTTAAGCATTTTAGAATAGTGAAGTCTGTGAAGATATTCAATTTATTGCTATCAGATTTTGGACATTACTTATGAGATGATTTGATATGAATACTATTTTACAACATTTTGATAAGTACTTAATGTAAAACTAACAAGAAAAAAATTATCTAATTACATAGCTAAATGTAAATTGATTTATAGCTTAGTACTCTAACACAATGTTGTTGATGCATTTTATTTCTCAAAGTTAATGAAAGAGAAGAAATCAAAAAAATTTGTGTGTATTTCAATCAAAGACTACAGAATTTAAATTAAATAAGGGATATTCAGAAATATGTGGTTTAAAACTAAAAGTAAAACTAAAAGCCTAACAAAAGTTACAAACAATATATATTTTTACTTTGTCTGAAACAACTTCATTTCTCAAAATTCCTAAACGTCCGATCTTCAGTCTCTCAAATTAATATCAATATCTCAATACATTTTGTTGAAAATAATGTTCCCTCAGCAATCAGCATGAAAATAAATGAGTGCAGTGTAAAAAAAAACTTACGGTTAAAAACACAAAAAAACATATAGAAGCTTGTTTAACAGTCCTTGTCTTTAAAAGACGATTTTTTGTTCATAATCTTCTTCAACTACATATACTAAATACTTTAAATTAAAAAATAAAATAAAGTTTTTTTTCACAATAACAGTTATTGCATGAATTATGGTGAAAAAGTTTATTTGAATAGTGAAGATTATAATTTCACACAAACATTTCCACATATTTAAAAAAGAAAAAAAAAAAACGTTGTAGAAAGAGAAAAAATGAGAAAGCCATCCCCACCCCAAGACTATAATTTTTTTTGAACAAAACATATAATTTCAAGGAATCTCTTCCTTTACTTCATTAAAAAAATAAACAATAACCACATTAAACATATAATCTTTAAAAAAAAAAAAAAAAAAAAAAAAACATATGAACCAACCAGCTTGTAAGCTTTTAAAAACTAACTCTATACAAGCATAATGCAAAATGCAATTCACATGCAAAATTTGTGCGTGCAACTATAGTATATACCTTGTACTTTGAACAACGATTGGTATTCTTTTCAATCATGTTCAGATTTCACTTGACAAGTGAAAGCATAAAAAATTCAAAGCAATTGAATTTAGCATCAAGAATCAAAGTTTAACAAGAATTCTGATACATTATAAAATAGTTTGTAAGTAATTCCCAACATTAGAAAGGATTTCTTTTTCAATGAATACAGATTGTATTTGGTAAGTAGAAACAAAAACTGTACAGTACATTTCATACATGTTTTCCATGCTTGCATCAATTCAAGAAAAGTACGTTCATTCAATTTGAATATGTTGTGCGTGTGATTTTAAAAGTGCTTAAGAAGACATGGAGATTATCTTGGGATTATAAGCTGACTTATAATAAAATGATCCGGCCATCACATTATTACTGAACAAAAACCCACAATTAATGAGTGTGGATGTGAGAAAAGCGTCAGATAATCACAAACACTTGAAATATAACCATGGGGAATCTATCCACGAGAATGTAATTTTATAATTCTAAACAATAAAATATTATTATATGACCTGAAGTGCTTCAACTTTAATGGAACAATTTTCAGTCAATTCAATGACAAGTGGATACTTTTTCAGTTAACTCATTTATCCAGAAATAATTTAATCCTTTAAAATTTAACAAATATTGTATAAATTAAAACAAATATGAAAGCTTTTTATAACTTAAAGTTTACAGTAACATTTACAATTACAAAAGTAAGTCTCTAAAATTTAGAAAAACTTTCCCTTTTTATCTATGTATTCAATTGAAAGAAAAAAAATCTGTTCTTAATGAATGATGAACCTACTATTTAAAAACAAGTCTTAGTCAAATCAATTGCTTTCGTGAATGTAAATGAAATTTATCTATTCAAATAACATTTTAATGGACAATACTTGTTTTTCGAATGTATAAAAAAAAAAAACAATAATGTTGCTTTATCACTTATGAACTGAAAGAAACTAAAATTAAAAAAAATAAAATTTTGACCTTATTATAACAATGAAAAATAACAAAAACCTGCCTAGGTTGCATTCCTAAAGAAAATATCAGTAAGTTTTTTAAATTAATTTGTAGCAATGTAATTAAACGTTTTTGCACTTTGCAGCCTTAATGAATGTTTACTTTTTATACATAATTTATGCTTAACTTTTAGTGTGATAAATAAGAAATTATGATTATTAAATTGATTTTTTTTATACTTTTAATGATTCTCAACAACTATCAAACAAAAATATTGTAATAAAAAAGAAAACTTAGTAGTTTCCAATTTTCCAGACTCAGCTAGGTAGGTCTACTCTCTAATTCATCAATGTATTGTAAATTATTTTAAGAATCTTATTCCGTTTTTATGGCCAATTCGACTCATATTTTGTCACTAAATATAACTCATTTACTAACTAAATGACATTTTTCAACATATCGTATATCCGAATTCTAAAAAAAACAAAAAAAAAACAAAAAAGAAAAAAAACAACAAGCAACCACAAAACAGCCAATATTAACATTTTATAAATAAATACAAGGTAGTAACTTTTTATTTCAAACGACTGTCACTCAGGATAAGCATGTATCGTACTGTGAAGTTACCAAGATACGGAAAAAAAAGAAAACTAAAACTAAAAGGCAAGAAACAGGTTCATTTCTGCGTGTAAAAATGTAAATACGTTCAAACAATTTGTTTGTCAATTGTAATTAGTCATTTTTTAAAACAAACTCTCTACTAAAAACTTTAAAAAAAATTATATCGTCTTTTTCCACATGAAAATTCCCATCTTAAATCATAAGTTCATAACTAAATTAAAATAACTATGGGTGTGGTTGAAATTCACTCTCGTCCAATATGTCTCAGTACAAGCAAAACATATGCAATTTAAATTTTAAAAGTTAAAAATAAAATTTACATTTTTTATATCTGAATTTACTTAAGCCTGCTTTTTTGTTAAAAATAACTGATTATAAAAAGCAGACTAAGAGAAGCAAGTGCTATTTTTTATTTATTTTTCTCTACTGTACCAAATGCCACTGAATTGATAGAAAATGATTAGATATCCTCCCAGCTCTACTACAAGACTTATTCCGCACAAAGATACAGAGGAAAACTGTTAAAGTAAAGATTATAAAAGTAGACATCTTATAAACTTATCAGTCATGACATGAGTCAGCTTTGTTGACCTACTGACAGCCAGAAGTTAATAGGGGACGTGAAAAATGCTTTAAGAACAGTTCCCACATGAAAAGTAGAAAAGACAATAGGAAAATACATCTTTCAAAGAAAAAAAGTTGTTTCTTTTAATCAGTGTAAAATAGTACAGGTTTGAGAACTTATTTAAAAAGCTATAAGAGTAGAACATGTAAAAGAAACGTTACAAAAACTTTTCAAGCAAACAAAACAAAACTAACAATTGACTAAAAAAAAAAAAAAAAACATGTGTGGGATGATGACATTGATAAAAGCTAAAGCAACTATGAAATTCCTAATATGTAGAGTGCATTTATTTTTCTATGAATTTTGATGAGTATGATGTCATAATTTTTATTTTTTAACCAACTGTCACACGAGGAAAAAATAGCTATTTTCAATTTTCATCATAAAGATAAGAGTGAAATGCACATTTTAGATTGCCGTGACAAATTTTAACAGTTGTTAAAATGCTTTCAGTGAAAATTTGCTTAGCTCATAAATGAGTATGCAGTTGTCACAATGCATATTTTCAAACAGTACTTTGAAAATTTTGCATAAAAAATAAAAAGATGACGAAAATGAAAACTGCTACTTCACTTCAAAATAGAATGGAATGAGGGTGTGTCGCATGATCCGAGACAACAATTGAACGAGGCGGTAATGAAATTTCATTAGATAACATAATACCCACCACCTTTTTTATTTATTTATTTGTTAAAGCAATTTTATTTACACTCAATGTAAAACTTTTTAAAAACTATATGCAATGGCAAACTTTTTATTCTTAACAGAACTGTGTGTAACAGTAACAAACACCTATCCGCAGAGAGTGACATGGAAAGAAGCATATTTTTTTTATTTTTTTAACTATACAAGAAACATGTACTGTTCATATGTACTTCAATAGGGTGTTTTATTAAGCTGTATGACTAGTCTAAGGTAAAGGGAGTGACTGGCCTATGTTGACATTTAACTAAATAAATAAAAATTAAGGAAGAAAGAAATAAAAATCTCGCAGAGCTAGTCTGACATCATACCAGTGCTAATAGTGGTTCCAACAACGGACGCCTAACTAGATTCTCATTTAATTCTTTTAGCAGACCACTGGCTATCGATCAACAGCATTGCCATTAATTATTATTATTATTATTAATTCATCATCATCATCATCACTCCTTTGCTAGATTTTAACATTTCCCTTTCCTAAAGTCTGCTTTTTGCGATATGAAAGCTACAAACTTCATAAATGGAATGCACACGTTTCTTCAAAGACCAACATCGATTGATCTTCATAAATGTCAATTATTATTTCATATCAATTCATGAATCGTGTTTTATTTTTTTAGTGATAATCTCGATCTACTTAAAATTATTACACTAGTTATCAACAAACATTATGGCCTAGTGTGAGAAATGGATTTTTTTAGTTCAATAATTCTACACAATAAATTTAACTTTTTTAATTTTCTAACCTTAATCAGAAAGGGATTTTTAAATACTTCCCCAAGACGTGGATAATCTAAAAATGAAAATTAATGGTCGATGTTACAACTCACATACAATTTGAATTAAATCATTATTTTCAACTTCAAATGTATAACAAATTAAGGAGCACAATATTAAACCTTAAAAAATATTTATTTACTTAGAAACAGGACACGCGTATTGGTCTTAAAGTGAGGGTTTAATTACGTATAGTTTTACTACAAAATGTGGTCCCCCATTTATAGCCAGCCTAAAAGGTTTTCTCTCCTGACATTGCTTCCATTAGAAAAAAGGGTCGTCCAATTTGGATAACATGGTCAGGGATTTTGTTTAATAAAAAAAAATGCGATCACCTGCTAGTTTAATTGATTTTATTTTTCCTGTATATTTCTCTTTACATACATAGTTTATTTAACTTTGTCTCCCTTAGTTTATTTGTATGCAATATTTTACTTCCTTTTCTCATTACCATATCAACTCTAGTGACCATAAAAAATGAAGAATTTTTCAAGTGTAGGAATCCGTGTCATTTAATGTCGGGGCTGGGGGGAGAGTCAATCAAAATGTTACTCGAAAATGTTATAAAAAGCTTAGTGACCATTAAAACCTTTATTTAAGCGCAAAAATATGAAAATGTCCAAAAGATTAGCTATATTAATGATTTAATCAGATTTTTGTTATTGTCAACGAAAAGGAAATACACAACGAAAATGAAATGTAGAAACGATCAGAAACGCAATTTTAACAAATTAAAATCACAAATACTAAAAAGATACATTAAAAGAGTCTAACATAACTGGAATATAGTTTATTTATAGTTTTACTAGGGATTTTTTTATTTATTTATCTAAGCAAGAATTACTTTAGTGTCCAATTGACAACTGAAAAAAAATAGTTTGTTTATATGCTTTCGTGAAAACTAAAATTTATTTCAAGGTAATTGATTTACTAGACAAAAAAAAATGTCATATTTGCCAAAATTTTGGGGTAAAATCTGAAAATTCCTAACGATTAATGGGTGTTGTACTGTTGTAATTTTCCTTTGCTGTCCCAGAACTCGACGAAGAAAGGTGGGGAAAAGTCAGCTTCGATCATATTTGTCTTTTTACTCGATCCCGGCAATTTTAACAGATCTATTTAATTTATGTTATTGTTAACTTAAGTGATGCTGCACAAACAGAAAATTGATTTTGTTAATAAAAAAAAAATATACTAAAGATCATGCATTTTTTTTTTCCTTTTCGAGTGTTATAAAATTAAATTTCTCTTCGTGATGTAAAATTGGGGGTTCATTTTCCTTCATTTTTGAAGTAATAAACTGACCCCCCATAAATCCTTTGTTTTTCCCCTATCTAATAAAAACATAAGATGATCAGTTAATAAAAAAATAGACTTAAAAATAGTATTTACCTCTCAGGCAAGGACATGTTGACTGTGTGTCCAGTGTCCTCAGCCGAGATATTGACGTCCACACACTACTTGTATTTCCATTTGCCAAGTGTGGCAAGAAGACGGTGGACTAACACAACACAGTATCACACTAGACAAGTTAGTTAGAAAACGGGATGAATTTTCTAACTTGATTACAAATAATCCTTATCTCGAGTTGGTCGGAGCCAATTCGTGCGTTTTATCACGATTACAAATTCTTAGGGAAGGCACATTTGTTGCTGTATTTACACAAATAGTAACGCTTCAAAAGACGAGAGACATAAACGAGCAGCAGATATGGACCGGAGTACGTTCGCGCACGCGTGCGCGCACACACACACAAATATACATATTAACAGACGGGCGCACACACACACACATATATTACCAGGACTTTTATCTTAACTATTACATGCACAACTTATGTACAACCGAATAACTATTTCTACATATTTTAATGGTGAAAAATAAACTTAATAATATATTTCAATGGAAACTGAATTAAGCATTTGCAGCATATTTTGTTGATACTACGCATTTCCGACGAACTCTTTTTTTACTCGGATTATTTCTAAACTACCTATATACGACCTACTTTCTCTTAATATATTTTCTTTATTTTATAAAAAAATATTTCGTAAGAAAGATCTAAAATTTAAAAAAATATTTTACAATTAACTTTAGCGAAATTTTAGCATTTTTTTTTTTTTTTTTTTTAAATTTACTTCGTAAAGATTAAGTCCGCATTGGAGCCACGTGAAGCGGTAAACATGGCGCTCAGGGAAGAGTCAGAAGGAAGGTCGCCGCCTCTTGGCATTAAATTATTGCCCACATTAGAAAACATCAACAGGAATTTAGTGTAAGTAAGCCAAAATCAAATATTTAAAGGAGAATTTATTGGTACTTTATAAATTCACTTCTCTAGTGATATCAATATTGGTTAGTAATCAACTTCAAAAGATGGGCGTAAATCTGTCGTTAACAAGAAGGAAGGGATCAATTGTTAAACAGTAACTAAATGCTATACAAACCGCTTGGATAACATAACTTAAAAATATTGTCGCTGATTAGTAAGTTACTGAAACCTTTCTATTCCTAATTTAAATTGCACAGTGAACATTCAAATTCTTCTGATGTCTGTTTTTAACCGTTTGTATCAGATACTGAGTCTAGAGAGTGTAAACATTTGGGATTGATATTTTTAACAAAAAGTTTTAATGTCAACACAGTTTATGTAAAGCAAAATTAGTTGCAAAATAAGACTAGCTAGTCAGATTGAAAAGTTTTCTTAATGTGCTGAATGCACCTTGTCAAGAAATATTGTTCTTATTTTGTTTGTTTTTTTTTTTTTTTCGATCAAAATTATTCAATAATTAATTCATTAATGAATAATTACCATTTTAACTCAAATTCTATCTTTCAACCAATATAAACTTTACTTTTGACTTGATGGAATTTAACAGGGAAAGCAAATAAACTTTTTTATTTTTGTAACCTAAAAATCATAAAATTATTTATATTTACTTACTCCTTGTATTTATTTTATTTGTAACTCTCCATAAAATCGATTTTTCTTTAATTAAATTGTGGTACAAAACATGAATTGACCAACAAAAAAATGTCCGGTTTTTTGCACATTACAGTGTGGTGTTGTAATGGTCCCTAAGCTTGTCTTACTAGATCAATTAATTTATGAGTTTGATCCTTAATGGGTGCCTCATTTTCGGCCTTGTGCCACATTTAAACTACGCTTAGTCAGAAAATAATCACCATTGCAGGGCTCTGTGCAAGTTTAGTAAAACAGCTGTTATTGAAAACAAATTTTAAAAAAATAACTATGTTCCAAGATTTCCTATAAAATATGTTTGTTTCTCATTGTTATTTGTAACCATAGCAGTCAATAGATTGAAAATAAATCGAATTTTTTTTTTTTTTTTTTTTCGTGAAGTTGTGATTCATAAAAAGTCATAGTTTTCAACTTCTATTTATTTTTGTTTTGTAAACAAAAACATTGGTAACCCTACAACAGCCCAACCTTTTTTTTTACAACTTCTTTATCAAACTGACGAAAAATGTTGTCTTATTTTGTTGTTGTTGTTTTTTAGTTTTTTTTTCTCTCGAGCAATTAAACTTACTAATTTTTATTGTTACCACAAAATTTCAGCCAATCTACATAGAGCTTTATTAAATAAATAAATGTATAATTCTTAAGAAAAGATAGCTTTACTTGAAGAAACGTTCTGATCGCACCACAACAGTTTGAACAAAGTTTTAAGTAGTCAATATTTATTTATTAGGACTGCTGGATTTTTCTTTCTATTCAGCATTCAACAAACCAAACACTTCTTCCATACTTTTATTTTAATTTTAAGCCAAATTGACATTCTTCGTTGACTATATCTCCTTTTGTAACTTTGTTATTTATCAAAAATTAATTGTTTTCTAACCATCAGTAAAATTATCTTTAATAAAGAAAGTTTCTTTCTTTCTTTCTGAATAATTGTTTTTTATGTAGAGAACTCTCTTAAAAAATTAAAACTTACTTTTGTTGCTATTGTTCTCAGGGTTTGTAAACTAAATGAACTTAGTAATACAAATACAGATTTGAATACCTTACTTATTTGCATTGTTAAAAACCTTGATAGTGCAATATAGTCTACACCGGGAACAGCTGGTTTTGCAACAATGTTTTCCTTATAAACACCTGTGTGGAATGAATAGTCAGTGAAGTATGGACTCTGGCAGAAATGAGTGAAAAATTAAGATGTTTTATTAAAGAATGATTGTCAGCAATGAAATATATGGGAAGTGCAAAGTAAATTCAATGACACCTAGTGATATTTTTACTTATTTTTATTAAAAAAAAATACTGACATTACTTATTCATATTTGTTGGTATCTTGTGAGTTAAAAATAAATGCAGTATCTCAAGTGGGTCATGGTTTGACAGTAAATGTTTAAAAAATCATTTGTGTAACTACATAGACATTTTTTAATTTATACTTTCATGTATCACGTGATCAAAAACATTCCAGTCAAATTATAAATCAAGCAAGTGTAACTTGTCCTTAAAATCTTCAACATGCATAATGAGAAACACATTATTCCTCAAATTTGGTATACCCAAGGTTTAAATGAATTTTCAAAAACGAAAAGGCTTTCTTGAAGCTAGCTTTGTTTAATTGAAAGCTAAAAAATAAATTTACTACTTCCAATAAGCAAAATACTCTAGTGTATTTAAAACATAAATTCTATTGGTTGGATTTTTCTTCATTAAAAAATCTTTTCAAAAATAAAATATACTTTTCTAAAATTTTATTTGAGAAATATTAGCTGATTTAAACTATAGTTAAAAATTTGAAACAAATATCATTTACTTAAAGTTGAAAATAACAGAGAAATGGATTTTTAAAACAAACAGTAGCTTGAAGTGTTTGTCAACACTTCGTAAATCACTTGACACTTTTTAAAACATAATTTAACAAAATGATGGGGGTGGGTGAATACTTTTTTATATAATTTTTAAGTACTTAGTAATTTTAAAAATGTTGGAAATATTCTTCATAATCTAATTTTAGGAATGTTAACTTTAAATTTACTATCATGATAGATCTTATTTTCTGAACATCATGTATGGTCACCCATACTTTCAAAATCGTCATGTTTATACACATAAAAAAAATTTTAAATTAAAAAAAAAATAACAGCATTATGATTTGTATTAAGCTTTTCAATTTTCACTTAGCAAATATAGTCTTCACTTAATAACCTTATATATATATATATATATATATATATATATATATATATATATAAAGAACCTTGGAGTTTGCAGCTCTTATGTACATGATGAAAAAAATACATTGAAAGTATTTTTAAAATTCTCTCCTCTACTATTATAATTATTTCATATACAGTCTCAAAAGAACGTACAAAATCCATAAAACCAAAAAAAGAACAAATCATAATCAATAACACGAAAATTGTTTTTTTTTGTTTTTTTTATAATTATTAATTTCAAAAGAAATTTAACTAATCTCAATATAAAAATTATTAGAAACACTTCAGAAACAATTAAAAATTTAGTCAGTGTAAACAGATAACTTTACATCAAAAACAGAACTCTGTCAAATAGAATGTAAACCGTGCCTCTAAAAATACATTGGCAAAGAATCAAGACTTAAAGAATATAAGAATATAAGACACACTCAGTTCACTTGTGACCCATCAAAACCTTCATGATCACAACTTTTACCTAGAGAATACCATTTTAATAAAAAGGGAATATAATTTACTCAGATGCAAATGCATTGAAACTGTCATGGACTCTGCATCTGCTGCAATTAATATACAACTGGGCTATTACAGTTTATTCTCTGTTCTTACTAAATTAGTACTGAAACAATGTAGGATGTTTAAACTTTGAAATAAATAAAAATAGTTGAAATTAATTAAAATATAATTTCTATAATGATAGAATTGAAGTAAAAATCAGCTGCTTAACATGAATCATGCTTTTTCTCAGATTTTGATTTTGTGAAATAAAATTCTTCTGATAATGCCAGTTCATCAGTGGAACATGTCAAAGTAAAAATTTGCAAAATTGTCATATGAATTCACAGACATGCAGTTGTGAAAACAAATCTTCATGTGCTGATAACCCAAGAGTCAGGCATTTTTTCCTAACTGAAATGTCATTACCACTGAACCAGAGCCAGATGAACATGCAGCTTCATCATATATTTCCTCATGTATTTACAACTTTCCAGTCAATGTTTGTATTAATTCAATCATTATGTTTACTGAACTTAAATATTAATCCAATGATGTAAGATTTGAAGTAACTGAGAGGATAACATTGTCAAGACTCTCAGCAGTTAATGTAAAGGGAAGATGACATTCTATATTATCCAATCTGAAATGACTGACATTCTTCATTTCTTTAAACTCATGCCAACAAAGTAATCCTGTGTACTATAGTATTTTTACTAACACCAGTTCTCTTCAATCAATTTACAAATCTGTCTGTAATTTAAACTACTGTTGACATATTTTAGTAAGATGGTTCTATATTCTTTTCTGATCTGATGATCTTATTCTTCCTATACTTTCCATTTGTGACATTCTGTAGTGTTACAATCCCTTAAGATTGCACATTTTGAATCTGGCTACCAACACTTATTATTCCAGTTGGTGGTCTTTCCCAACTGTCACTTGTGTTATCAAGATTCATTGTCTTTCAAGTTGACTGAATAAATAATTATGCTAAGCATGCACGATACTTTATTGTATCAAACAATACAAAAAAAAAATTTCAAATGGTTATCATACTGATATCTGAAACATCTGTTTATATCTTCATAATCTGAATGTATCTTTCAGAGAGAGAGAGAGGGGGAGAGAGAAAGTTCTCAATATTGATATTTAAAATCATAAGCAACAAGCTGACATCAAAAGACAAGGTATGTTTAACATGTGTACAGAGTTTCTGCCTGAATTTCTTGGATGAGGAGTTATCATTATTTACAGTTGGGCTCATTTTTGTTATCACAACATTTCAGCCATTTTGCCTTCTGGCCTTCTTCAAGTGTCTGTTGATGCAGGTATTGGAGTATATTATTCTTGTTCATTGACCATGCCTATAGATGTGTTTTTTTTTTTTATCCCTCCAAGGTGCTCTCATTCATAAAAGTTGGATGGTAATCTTGAAAGCAGTGAACCTGTTCAACAGGGGTCTAACAGATGATTCAACAGTTTGAAACAAATTGAAATCTAACCTCTCCATCGAGGAATGTTCTAATTTTATTACAATAGTTAACCCGATGGAAATGTTAACATTCTGTGTATAGATAACATTCTACCAACTAAAATACTAGCAAGAGGAAGGCTTAATTGTGGGTTTGTCATTATCACCAAAAATGCCAAACATATACTTAGAATATTTTGAGGAAATGGCCTTAGGAACAGCACCACTAAGGCCAGCCATATGGCTAAGATATGTAGATGAGACTTTTATGCTCTCATATCACCAGGAAGATGTGCAAATATCACTGTACCATTTGAACTCAGTAAGACATTTGATTCAGTTCCTATGGAAGAAGAAACCAAAAATCAGTTGTCCTTCCTGGATGTACAAATAATTCAAAAGAGAATGTGTTTGATATTCATATATCACAAACCAACCTTCATCAGACAACTTCAATTCCTACTATCCATACAGTGTAAAGAAAGGTATCATCCAATGCCTACAACATGGTGCAAAAATATTAAGTGGTGACCTAAGCACATTCCAATATGAGATGATCAGCATCAAACATACTTCACACTAATAATAACCCTATAAATATCAACTTCTGCAGGCAGAGGTAAAAAAGTAAAGGAGGAAAATCAGAAAAAATGCCATGGTTTGTCTCTCTTGTCAAAAAGTTTTCAAATGTTCTGCAGCTCATGCAACATAAGAACAATATTAAACAGCTGAACTTTATGGAGTCATCTCTACTGAGAGGTAAATATGTGACCAACAAGTGTGTATTCCATCCTTTGCAGTTATGACACTGAATATAAAGATGAAACCAGCTGATACCTAAAATAAGACTGGTGGAACATTGAAAAGTTGTAATTAGAAGTGAGGCAATGAAATTGGGCATGGCTGATCCTGTATAGTAGGAAAATGGTGGTGACCAACCTTTGTAGAATGAAGTAAAAGAGAATCAGATGTTTGGAGGAATCAGTACATTTGCTCAGCTATAATGGCCTCTTCAGTAAGCTTTATTTATTTATATATATAATATATATATATATATATATACATACAAGCCATCAATAAAGAAATGACAGTGGAGAGAGTCAAGCTTGACAGCATGGTGTCAACAGCAGAGATATTAAGGTATTGGGTTTAAGGCTCAAAGTTCTAGCTTCAGGATTGTCCCACTGGACAATTGTCTAGATGATTAAAGTATTGGTTCATGAATTTGTGGCATAGTAATTTTGAATTTAATCCCTTGGCCAGGTAATGCAAACTCTGACTTAGTGGATACAGGTCAAGCAATAATTAAGTAGTGCCATAATAGAATAAGACTAGATATCCCTGCACATGGACAGCAGAACAATAACAATGTACTCCAGTAGATTAAATAAAAGGTTGTGTTTGAATTTCACTGAAGGCTATCTGGACAAATAGACACCTGAAGAAGGTTAGAGATCACTACATTGTGATAATAACAAAGATGTGAACATTAGACCAACTGTAAATAACATAGAACTGTTTTCAGACCACTATTCCTTAAAATTATAATGCGTATTATGTGTTTTTGAAAGAGGCTTGATATCATCTTTGTTCTCATATTGGTGATCATCTATTTGAAAAGCATCAAGGATTTTAACTTGTAACATTAATCTTTGCTGCAGTAAATGTTCATCTTAGCTAACTTAGCCACCCTCTGAGTCGCTTCCTTGTAGATATAATTGACCCATTGATTGGAAAGTCTCCTTCATATGTCCGAAACTCCGCCAACTTCGTGAAAATAATCAAAGATGCTCCCATCCTGTCCAACCAGATGGTAAGCTTGAACGTGGTGAGTTTGTTCACCAAGGTACCCACGGAGGAGGCACTCTCAGTAGTCAGAGACAGATTGGCCTCTGACTCTTCACTAGAAGAACAGTATTCCAATAGATAATCTGATGAAGATGTTGACTTTCTGTACACAAACAACACACTTCAGAATGGGATCACACATATATCAACAGGATGAGGGCTTAGAAAATGGCTCGCCATTATCGCCAGCAATGGCAAATATATACATGGAATACTTTGAGGAAATGGCATTAGAATCTATATCTCTAAAGCCAACTAGATGGTTAAGGTACGTAGATGTTCAGGTTCTACTGGACCATGTGAACCTGCTGTGGCCAGAGTATGAAGGTGTCATCTACGTACCTTAACCATCTAGTTGGCTTTAGAGATATAAATTCTAATGCCATTTCCTCAAAGTATTCCATGGAACTAGAACAATCTACCCCAGTGAGCGAAATAAAGGGTTCAGTTCGAAACTTCACCTGAAGAAGGCCGGAGCATACAACGGCCGAAACGTTGTGATAAATATGGCGACAAAGATGAGGACAATAGTCCGAATAATGTAAATAATGTACATAATACCTCATCTCAGAAATATAGACAGACAAATGTTCAAGTTTTATGCAAAACTTTATGCACATTTACTGATCTCTTTGTTCAGTCATTATGAAAACTAGTGTTGTCTTAAAGAGTAACCTCCATGGAAGAGTGTCTATTAATGCATGTATAGTAAGGTCTTCTTTGACTGGTTGCCAAATTATATGAAGGCTGCACAAGTTCTCAAGATATTCAAAATGGTTGGGTACTTTCCAGAGTTACAATATAGAACTACTTTTATTTATAATACAGCAATCTTTTTTCCTTAAATATATCATTCAGTTATCAAAATTGTCTAGATAAGTTTATTGGCAGTCTCTTTTCTTTGACTCGATTTATAATACCAAACAACTCCTGCAAAAGGGTTTATTAACTTTCTTAACCTTTTAGGAAAGGACATCTTAAATGCCTCATAGTTTTTATATCTATATTTTTTCTTTTTCTATCAAGGACTTTTTTTACTTCAGTGTCTTGATGGGAAAATCTATTTGAAACTTTTAACTATAGTGATAATCTCTTGAAGATTACCAAAATCAAATATTCCAAAATTACAGATTAATTTTTCAATAATAAAATGAGATTGAAAATTGATTATTGTGATTGTTTTTTTTTTTTTTTTTTTTTTTTTTTTTTAGTTATGTCTATTTAAAATCTGGTCATGTGATCTGTTCAAAATCTGGACAATTTTTATTAACTATTCTGTAATGTAAAACAATGTAATTTAATTGATCATGCAGCCTGAGCTTCCTTCCTTAAAAACTAGATATTCTGTTATGTTAATAAGAGCCATTACTTAATGCCAATAAGCAAATATGTGACACAGGAATATATCAGGAAGGATTGCAATAACAGTTTTCTAATACATTCTTTTCTTTTATTTCTTTTCTTTTGTGTTTGTTTTTACATTTAATAATGTAAAAAGCAAAATTCTTTCTTGTGTGAGATAATAATTGTATATCTAAAAATCCAAGATGACTAATACTATTTAACTGTTGCCATCATTTGTTTATGCTATTGATAAACTAGTAATATTATAAATCCATTATTATTATTGAAAATGATGAAAAATTATGTAGACTTCCTGAGAAGAAAATTGACATTTTGATATTTTTTGAGTTCAAAAATACCAAACAATCTGAAGACTTTCATACCGTGTGAAAGTATGTTGGATAACTTTTTTTTTTCTTTTAGCAAAACTTGGTTGCAAAACAGTTTTTCTCAACAGAGAATTTTATTTTACTTTTATTTATTTTTTTTTTTTATAAAACTACTTTTTTCTTTCTTAAAAAAATAAGAAAACTAAATGGTTTGTTTCTTAAAGTGACATATTTTAGATTATTCTCTCGTAGATGTTCTAATTGAGCATCAAAGTAAGATAATATTCAGATAGTGAAATAATTTTGGGACGGGCATTCCCAGTCAAAATTTTGCAGATTATCTTATGCAATATGAGTCTTGATATTACTCTAAAGCAACACCCCCACCCTGCCAGAACATTCTCAAGTTGTGATGTTGATCTATGTAATCTTGCATAACTTTCCACTCTGTTGCAGGTGCTGCTGAATCTTGTCAGCATTTAACATTAAGCTACCTTCCAGAGTGTTCGGAGTGCATGGGTATAAGAAAATGTTCAGTTTGAAAACACTAATATAACACATTGTTGATGCAAATCATCTTCATAAACTACTTTACTTAAGATACCTATGTAATAAGCTGCTTCATCTAACTTAGCTGGGCAGTAGTCATCTTTGACTAAGATTGCTGAAATAGAAAATTTTTGAATGTTTAGTTCTCACTTTATTTTGGTTATAGAAAGTATAGGTTAAATTAGAAGCTTTTTTTGGGAGGGGGGTCCTTTTTGTTCAAACTGACTGACCACCATACAGTTTGCAGAACTCTGGTGAAATTTGACTTTCATGTTTCTGTTGATGCTAACCTAACACTACCAGTTCATCCTATTTCTTCTGGAACTAAATGGTCAAACACCTTTTTTGTTTTTTGTTTTTTTTATGTACTAATTGTCAAAAACACCTAAATTTGCATGATCTAATCTCTCAGTGTTTTCTTGCACTACACTTCACTTTGACCTGTACCTCATTAGTCAAGCTCTGTTGTCAAATATGTTACAATTCAGCTCAATATCCATTTTGTTGTCTTTCACTTTTTCTGATGAGAACCCTTTAAACCATTTTCATGTAATGTAGTCACAGTGTTCTCAAAACAGTTTATATCACACAGATTACTTCAGTTGTGATATCAAAATAATTTGGCATCACTGTTTTGTTCTCTGTTTTTAATGTACATCTAGTTTAATTTTTATGAAACCCAATAATCTGTTTTTGGTTTGAAAGTTTTAATTTACTTCATGGAAAAATTTTGGAACTAGAGCTATTTAAACTTTACTTTGTTTCTGTTGAAACTTGACTAATGCATGGAATAATAATACAACACAAAATGTACTTAGAACAAAATGTATTGAAACAAGAAAGTGTACACAATATTTACATATAGTCTTTTGGTATATTCTTGGGAAGACCGTTCCTGGACAATGGGTTGACTTAGTCGCAGTCGGGCAAAGTCTCTGGATTGGATCTCTTCTTCCTCACCCTCGTCTTCCCGGTACCAACCATATTTATATGGTCAGTACTCACTATGTAAATTAGGTGGATCCTACCACAATACCCCCCTCCCAAGCCTTGGAATCCCTTTTGGATTTCAAATTGGCTTCCTATATGGGTTGATGATTATGGTTATTTCTTTGTAGATCCATTTGCCTAATTTTAATATGTTTTCCGTTTTGGATTCACGTCCAATGGTTCCGTGAACTTCCGTTTCCTACCGGATCTTCTTGGTTCAGGAGTATTCTGTGGAGGTTCTACCTGAAACATATCATACATTATATCAATGGGATCTTCCTCCTCATCCGGTATACTCTCTTCATGCTCTATACCGTAACATTTTTTAAGTTGGTTCTGGTGCCTTTTATGAGTATTCTTCGGCCCTTTAATTATGTAAATCAGGTCACCGATTCTCTTGTCCACTATGCCTTGCTCCCAGAACTCAACGTTGTTTTTGTAGCACTTGAAAAACACCTTCTCTCCGGGGGTGTATCTTTTTCTCGCTGTATACATGATATCCTTTACTCTATTTTTTCCTGGCAAAAGCTTGTCAAACACTGACTTAACTTTCCTAGCAAACATTAGTTCAGCTGGTGCCATGTTTGCGTGTGTTCTCTGGTTTGGCGTGATTCTGTATACTTGTAAGAATTGCTGAAGCGCCTTTTCCGTTGAAACTCCTGAGGCTTTCTTCAGAGCTCGCTTTAAAGTATCGACAAATCTTTCATGAAGTCCATTAGACCTCGGATGATACGGGTATGGCGTTATGTGGTTAATTTGATATAACTCAAAAATTCCTTAAATTCTTCAGAAGTGAATTGTGTACCATTGTCACTCACAATACACTCTGGCACACCGAACTGTGCAAATAGTTCATGCAAAAAAAGTTGTTGTGGTATTGGACGAGGCTTTTTTGCAGCGTAGTACTTCTGGCCATTTTGTAAAACTATCTACCACTATTAAGTAGTAAAAATCTTCTACTGACCAGCTTAAATCAATGTGTAATCTTGTCCACGGATGATCCGTCTTGGGCCATGGTTTGTGTACTATAGGTGGTGCCTTAGCTGTTAACGCCCACCCTTTACATCGCATTAAGCTTTTTGTTCTATTAATACCCGGGTGACCCGTATGAAAGTCCCGTAGTATTCTTTTCTGCAACTTTTTTGGTACTACTACTCTCTCACCATATAATAAAACTCCATCACCTATTGAATAACTCTCCTGCACTTTTTGGTCATTTGCTACCATTTTGCTTTTTATTTCTAAAATGAAATCATCGCTTTCAGCTTCTTTTTTAATTTCCTTTAGTGTAACCGGTAGTTCTCGTACAATGTTGTTTACCATGCTTTTCACCTCGTAATCTGCTCTGATATTTGCAATAATTGATTCTTCGAATCTTTCTTCTTGATTCGGTACAAGTCTTGATATACTATCCGCATGAATTATATTTTTGGATAATAGGTGCTTTATGTGAAAATCATAATTGAGAAGAATGGTTCCCCATCTCAACAGACGATTTGCTGTATAAACGGGTAACCCTTTCTTTGAACCAAAAATAGTGATCAGCGGTTTATGATCCGTTTCAAGCATAAAATGTCTGTCGTGGATGTACCTGTGAAATTTTGTTATGGCATAAATGATACTCAGTGCCTCTTTTTCTATCTGGGAGTAACTTCTTTCTCCTGGAAGCAAAGTTCTCAAGCATGTGCAATTGGTTTTCTAGAACCATCTGGCATTATGTGTTGAATACACGCCCTATCCCGTATGAACTAGCGTCACTTGCCACTACAATATCCAGTTTTGGATTGTAATGGGTTAAAAGAGGTCAGACGTAAGCATTTTCTTTTATTTCATCAAAGGCTTTCTGACATTCTACCGTCCATTCCATGCCTTGTCTTTTTTTAGCAGTTCATTCAACGGAGCTCTTAAATTGTACATTCCTTTAATGAACGCTGATAATAATTTGCAAGCCCCAGAAAACTTTGTAGCATCGCAACATTAGTGGGCGTCGACATGTCTCTAATCGCAATGGACCTTTCCGGATCTGGACATCTGCCATTTTTGTTGATTATGTGACCTAAATACTTAATTTCCTCCAAACCAAATTCGCACTTTGACTCTTTGACTTTAAATCCAAAGT
Source organism: Acanthosepion pharaonis (assembly GCA_903632075.3). Lineage (NCBI taxonomy): Eukaryota > Metazoa > Mollusca > Cephalopoda > Sepiida > Sepiidae > Acanthosepion > Acanthosepion pharaonis. The sequence continues at coordinate 604,910 of CAHIKZ030000927.1, read as the reverse complement.
CCTGAATCTTTTTAAATAGTTGATTGAGATGCTCTCGATGTTACGTCAACGTTTTCGCTCCTTACTATGATGTCGTCTAAGTAAAAAGCATTTGTGCTCTAAATCATTCAACATGACGTCCATAGCTTGTTGAAAAATGGCTGGTGCCACTTTAATACAAAAAGGAAGCCTGTTGTACTTGAATAACCCTCTATGCGTGTTTATCCCTAGTAGCTTCGAACATTCCTCTTCGACGGGAATTTGGAGATAGGCATCTGATAAGTCAATTTTTGAAAATATAACTCCACCATTTAGCTTGTTAAAAATCTCCTCCAGACTCGTAACGGGTAATGGTAGTCCTTAATTACGAAGTTCAACCCTGTTGAAAAATCAACGAGACTCTGACTTGGTTTGATTTCTTTTTATACACAAATCATCGCAGCCCATGAATTAGATTCTACTTTGAAATAATTCCCATTTTTTCCAACCTATCAAGTTCTTCGTTAATTTTCTCCACACTTGAAAAGGCACATTACATTTCTTTTTTAAAAATTGGCATAGTATTTTCCTTTAATTCAAATTTGGCTTAAACTTGTTACATCTTCCAAGACCAGGTGTAAAGGTTTCCGGAAACTTTTTTTAATTCCTCTTAATGTCCTGTCTTGTTTGCATATTACTTTCTACTTTTCTGCAGAATGAGTTTAACGGTTTATCCCACAATTCAATGTTTCAATAAAATCTGTACCCATCAAGTTTTCTCCATTTTCAGAATGAAAACTTTTTTTTTAACTATCCCGTTCAATTTCATGGGAAGTACAACCTGTAGCCGAAGTTAATTTCCTTTCCAGTTACTGTTTGAGTGCATTTCGTTGACTTCATTATTGTAGGCCTTTTTAAAATTTTCCATGTTTTATCGTTCATTATTGTTAAATCTGAACCCGAATCGAGTTGAAATTTGATATTCTTTTTAAATATTCGTCACATACTTCCTCAAATCTCTATCTGATTTGATATTTGAATTTGTTTGTCTAATTCGCTATTGACTTTTTTCGTTTTACAACACGACCCTTTGTGACCATTCTTGTGGCACACAAAACATTTTTTTATTTCTATATGGGCAATTTACCTCCCAGTGTCTTTTTGTTGCACCGTCTACAATTAAATGGTGGAACCTTTTTTTTCCTCATTCTTTTCATTTAATTTTTCTTGTCTATTTTTTAAAATACGCCGAATTTTTTATTCCAATTTTTTTCTGATGGGTAATTTGACTGTTTTTTTTTATTTTTTAATATAAGCAATGCCAGCTTCTTCGATTTTTTTGAGACTCTTTCTTTAAACTTACGGCCCTGCGGACACTCCTCTGCTAACTTTTTGTAGGGTAAGGTTTTGTTCAGATTCGAGTTTAGACAAAACTCTACGTCTTATTTCAGCACTCTTACTGGATACCAGTCCTTGAGCAAAAATTAAACACTTGAATTCTTCAACCGTAATCTCTGCCAATCTGAAATTGTCACAATGTCTATTCACTATAGATGCATATGTTAAGTAATCCTGATCGCCGGATTTAGCGACATTCATGCATAACCATCGCTATGCCAAAGCGACATATTTGCTTCAAACAACTCTTTTTTAGCAATTTCACTGTTTCCAGAATTCCAATTCATTTGTTCTTCTCGGTAGAATAAAATCTACAAATTTGCTATGTTCCCTGTACCTAGCTTTCTTAGTAATAGACTGACTTTTCTTGAATTCACCAGTTTTCACAGTCTGTGTAGAAAATATCTTCATATCGTTTAAAGTAAGCTTCAAACGTTTTTCCTTCGTCTGGCACATAGTTGAAAATTTCCAGCGAATTAAATATGATGTTATTAGAATATGAAGAATTTCCTTCATTTGCCTGATTGTTGTTTAATTTCTCCAGTGTTAACTTCTGAATTTCTAAAACCTTGATCTGCATTTCTTCCTGTTTTCTCAGTCTTTCCGCTTGTTCCCTTTGACGTTGCTGACTCAACTCCTCTTGCTTTTCTTAATATTTCTGCTGTGCTATTTGCTGTTCCCTTATTAATAAGGCAAACTGTTCACTTTGACGTTGCTGACTCAACTGCTGGGCTTTGAATAATTCAGCTATGACTTTGGATAATTCATCCATCTTTAGCTGATAGTGTTCATGCAACAACGAATATACTTTTAAATTGTGTATCCACGAATATAATATAAGCTGACCAAAAAAATCGAAACAACTTACGACTTTTTAAATTTATGTCTTGCTTTATAAAATATTGTTGAGCAACCAAAAAAAAATAATAATTTTTTTTTTTTTTTTTTAAAGTTCGTTACCTTTCAAAGTTGACACGTATTTGTGCTCCTTTTAATTCCATGCATGTTTTTGTGGTCGGCCAGTTTTTTTTTTTTGTTTGTTTTTTTTTTAATTCACCGTTAATCGTTTACGCCACCTTTCAGATTTTTCTGAGTGAACGTTCTTTTATGCTCAGTCGTCCTTTAACGAGTTTTAAATATCCAGAACTTCAGAATACTTCGCCGTTCTATTAGATGTTGGACTTGTAATTAATAATTTTTTTTTCTTCATCCTGGGTTCTTCAAACTTGTCCCAATTGTTGAAAGCTATCAATTATCAATTCTTTTTTTTTTTTTGTAACGTAAAGTTCTTTATACCTCGTCGCCATTGTTGAAACTTGACTAATGCATGGAATAATAATACAACACAAAATGTACTTAGAACAAAATGTATTGAAACAAGAAAGTGTACACAATATTTACATATAGTCTTTTGGTATATTCTTGGGAAGACCGTTCCTGGACAATGGGTTGACTTAGTCGCAGTCGGGCAGAGTCTCTGGATTGGATCTCTTCTTCCTCACCCTCGTCTTCCCGGTACCAACCATATATGGTCGGTACTCACTATGTAAATTAGGTGGATCCTACCACAACAGTTTCTATTTTTTAGGTAGTTGTTTTATAATAATGCCTACTAAAAATCATAATTATTTAATCTGATTCTGGAGATAAGCAATTTTTTTTTTTTTGTATTGTTGTATTTTTGTATTAAATTGATTTACCTTTAAAAATATGGCAATTCTAGCTTGATTAAATTTTCAATGTCTTCAGCCATTTTGTGACCTAGTAACGCTCATACTGGTGCACCATCTGTGTTTGTTCTTTAGATAGTGACACGTGTTGTGCTATGTAAATATGGTGAAAGAGTTCATTGCAAACAACTATCATTCCATGGATGTACACAAACTCCTTTTATTCAATTAGAGCTGTTTGAGAGGAGTAAGATTCTGATCCTTAGACAGGGTGGATGGTCATTTTGGAGATCCTATAGGTGATGTTCTAGATAGGAATGTAGTACAGGCAATTGCATTGTGCAAGCAACAGTAGCAGGCTCCATGGTATCCACAACAGATCAAAGTAACTGTCCACAGAAATGTCACCCTAGACTTTTGGGCATAGTTTACTTGCAGCAGGACTACAAGCCTCAAGCCAGACTTACAGTTAAGCTACAACACCATGAGGCTCTCTGATGAGATGAAGTTCTGCCTTCATGTGAGTGATGACTATTTGTATGTATGACATAGATCTGGGGAGCAAAATCTAGAATGTATTTGTTCATGACACAGAGGCACAGTTTCTGGATTCATGATATGGAATGATAGAAATTACAACACTTGCGCACCTTTGGTGTTTGTGGAGGGAAGATTGAACAGCACCATGTACAGTGAGAATGTTGTTTAACTCATTCTGATGTCATTCCTTGCTGTTCCAGCAGGAGAATGCCTGCCCACATGATGCTATTTGGCATGCTCTGTAAAATGTTTAACAACTTCCCTGCCAAGCCTATCAGACATGATGGGATGATAACTGACTTGTTCAGTTAGCCCACCTACAACTTTTGCTGTATTGCATAAAAAAGTATAAGAGACATGGAATAATATATCATAGAATAATATTCTCTGTTTTTGTTTTTTTTCTATCAATTCACTCCACACAAGATAATGTCATTAAGATGCATGGGGCTACAGGGAGTGAAAGAGAGTAAGAAGACTTTAGAAGGAACAGGAAACCAGGGATAAACTCTATGGTGTTCAAAAGACCAAGGCAGAGTGTGAACCAGATGATAGATTATCATATGCATGCAAGAGTTTCAGGCTCAAGAAGCATATGCTGTGTATTAATGAAGTTTACTTATTATTTTTTAACTTTGGGATGTATTGATCATGTAGCTGTGATCATTTACTGTAACTTTTTTGTGTATTTAATCTTGGTAAATTAATATGCATATTCAAGGTGGGACAATTTATTTTCCATCAGAATAGAATCAGCAAACTACATTTAAATTCAGTGTGTAACAACTTCTATATTGAAAAACAAAACTTTTATTTTATTTCTTTTAATCATTTCACACCAAGCAAGGTAATAAAACCACTAAGCTTCAAGGGATTACTGAGTGTTGGAGAATATGAGAAAAAAAAACACTATTATGGATAGAGAACAATAAAAGAACAGGAATTAAGATGGAAGATAATGATTGACATTGTATTTAAATTTTTGAAGATCAAAGTTGAGTGGGAAGCAAGAAGCTGGAAGAGAGTTCCACAAGTGAGAAGTGAAACAGAAGAAACTATTATTATAGAACTTATCTAGCCATTTCAACTATAAAATTATGTCTAAATTGTGTTGTTTTTTTGTTTTTTTAACTTAGTTATCATTTATAGTTGTTAGCATAATAAAAAAAAAATCATTAGAATATTTATGAAATAAGTATTGATTTTGATCTGTTCAATGTCTAAACTGTCATCTTCATGCCTTGCAGCTTCTACTCTACCATTTAGTCACTGCTTTCTCTGTCATATTGCTAAGCAGGAGAGTCATGAACAAATTTGCAAGAGCCAATTGAGCATTTCAATTTAATTTATAAGTAGAAAACAGGACACGTGTTGTTAATGGTTCATTCAAGTTTTTTTGTTTATTAAAGCAACATTAATTCTTACAATTATATAATGCTTTTCATATTTACAGATAAATAATACAAATACCTAAATTCAAGTCCTTTAACATTCACTTTTAATTTGGATCTCATTTACCAGTTTAAAAAGAAGCACTTAGATTTGTGTGTGCATGCATTTATGTTTCATTTATTAAAAACCTATCACTATTGATAATTAGTAAGAAATTTTAAGAAATCGGTTGCTTTTAGAATATAAATATAATAGTTTTAAATAAAAAAAAATATTGTATCGGTCTGGCATCGTAACAAAAACTTAAGTTGTTTTAAAGTGATGTTCTATTGTCCCCTGGGAAAATGGTCTTACATTTATCTCAAGACCTGACTTGCAAGTGATCTTAATGTAATCATTTCTTTGACATGCCTTAAAGAGGTAAGACTGGAACTTGCCTGTACATGAGGAGAGTTTACAGAGGCTATTGATGATAACTACTTGCCAAGTATTAACAGCAAATGGTGACAATATCTTCAGTCAGCTATGACATATAGAAGACAATGCAATTATATATTCTCACACGATGCTATAAATGCTAAAGGTGCATGTGTCTTGTGAACAGCAATTTTGCATCCTTTAGAATATGTAACATGATTCCCTTTTTGCCTGCTTCCTTGACCCTTTAAGATTTGAATGGCTATAAAATTTCTAATACTAACAAGATATATGGGCAGTTAGAAAAATGAATCAACTTGTCAGTTTTAGCCACATTTTTGTTGAGATTAACCTTCAACAGAAGTGTATATATGTATCTAATTCATTTATTTTTTTAATATCATTAGAGCTATTTTTGACTTGGAGGCATACTGCAAATCAGTGTAATTTCATATCTTTGGTATAGACATGTTCAGAAACAAGCAGCTATTTGTTCAGACACATTTGTTTCCTTTAACATCCACAAAGCCAATCTGTGGTTCATATTGTAACTATGATGTGAGGACCTTAGTTACAGTTAAAATATATATCCCACTAGGATGAGATTTAGTTCTGAATTCTGATTTGTCCTTCTAGGCTCTTTGCCACTATGACTGAGAGAGTCCAGTCTGCCATGTATTCATAGATGATGATAAGAGATGGATTCATACCTTTTTTTTTTTTTTTTAGCAACGAAATAAAAGCCTCAAGGACACATGGCACAGTGGATAAAGGCATTAGATAGATCCAGTGACAGGACCCAAAGAGTGTGAGTTCAATACCTGATTAAGGCAGTGGAGAACTTGGAGAGGGGGATTAACAGGAGATAACTGATAACTGACATCCATTAAACATGGAACTAGAACAGTCTACTCCAGTGAGCGAAATAAAGGGTTCAGTTCAACATTCCAACCACCTGAAGAAGGCCAGAGCGTAGTACAATGGCCAAAACGTAATAAATCTGGCAAAGATGAGGACAATAGTCCGAATAATGTAAATAGTGAAAATAAAAGCCATCAATATGTAAGTTTGTCATTTATGTTACTCTTAAGGTTGATTTTTTTTTTTTTTTTTTTTTTCCCCCTTATTGAAAAAATTGCTTATGCTACAAGTTGGTTGGTTTGCTTTCTTTTTTATATCAGTTTTCACTCAATATTTCAGGTACATAACTTAAATTTTTTTTATTTTTTATATTGTACATTTTACTCATGAATTCATGTATAAAAAAAAACGTTTTTGTTTGATTCACATTTAAATAAATAATCTCTTCTATTAATGTTTGATTGGTCAGTTATGTAAAATAGATCTTACTGGTTATTGTTTTGGTTTTAGCAAACACAGTATTTCCAATTAATTACCCAATGGATTTTTAAGATAAAATTCAATGATACCACACCAACAGTACCATTTTACAACAGATGTTCTATCAAATAATTATGTATTGACTGCAATGAACCATTAAAGACTAAAATATATATTCAACCACACAATTGATAAAAACAAAACTGGAAAAAATAAATCTGTAGACAATCATGTCAACAATATCCTAGAAAATAAATTGGATAGATATTGATTCTAGTTATTAAAATAGTTCACTACTTTTTTATTGTAAAAGGATTTTATTTTTTTATTATTATTAGCAAACAGTTTCCTACATAACTCAAGAAATTAATAAATATTAGTTACTTTCTGAAAAGTATTAATTTTAAATTAATTTTTTTGTTTTTTGTTTTTTTGGTGATTAAGATGTCAAAGAATGGTAGGGTATTACGTTTTTAAATACTCAGTTGTGAAATTTGTTCAGATGTTGAATTTAAATTATTTAAAAGAAAAAAAAAAGAATTTACATGTTTCAAGTCTAGTTTCATATATCTAGACATTTTTTCTACAACTTCACATTTATCTGCTTAAGTCCAGTCATAAGCAGTCAAGTATGACATGGATTAAAATTGCTGTTGCCTGGTTTGCTTTTGAAAATGGACACCTTTTCTTACAATCTCTTATCTCCATTCTATCTTTTTCTCACTGAAATATTATATTGAGTGTAAACTATTCATTTTAAGAATGTCTAGTATTGTATTTTGTGTATTTACAGTATGGTGTTTAACAAGAAAATAGTTTCCAATTTTTTGTATAAAAAAATATCTCTATTCTTGAGCCAAATGTTTTTAATTTCTTTTGCTAATTTTATTGTTTTTCCTCACTTTAAAGAAAATAGCATTGGAATAATATAGAGAAGTAGCCAAGTTTTTCATTTACTTGTTGACTTTTGATTAATGTTTAACTTTTGAAACTATTGTTCTCTTGTTTCATTTTAGCTCTCTCCATTTTTCACTTGGAATTCTGTTGCTACTTAGATTGTATTTCCTTTCTTGAAATTTCTCCAATTAGAAATTGTTAATATAAATTGACCAAATATTTGGATGACAATAGAAAAAATGAGTCTACATATTCCATAAACTGATATCCTAGTCAATTCTTTTGTCAAAATGTTATCTTTGCAGTTCTTATATACTCTAGTCAGCTTACATTTTAATAATTTTTTTAAGTATAAATATACTTATTGACCTTCCTTATTGTTGAAACAGCTATACATTTTGTACTAGTGCAAGGTGCTTGTATTGAAACAAATAAAATCTAGGTTTCTGAGTGCATATTTTATTTTTTATTTTTTTAAGCAAGCAAACCCTTCTCTACTTGAATGATTACTCCTTACAAGTTTAGTAAATATTTTTTTACATGGTAGAATTTTTAAATATTTACTACAAGTACTAGAGATTTTAACTTTAAAATGGTATTCTTCAGCAGTTGATACATTAAACCTTTGTAAGCTTTTCTTTCTCGTATTTATGTATGCATGAGCTTTACTGGGCCCTTTACACTTACTTTTGATTGAAAATTATAAAATCTTTCTTGTCAAACAATTTTTCAGTAAGCAGGTTTTTCAAGTTCACTGTTATTGCTCTTTTGAGTATTAAGTGGGGAGTTTCTTCCCTAAACTTTTGCTTGAAATAGTGTGGAACGTAAACATCTTGATTATGCCATTATTTTCTCTTCAAGTTACATGTGCTATCCATTTTAGCTGTTGTTTCTGTTGAAAGTCCTCAAATGTTGTAGTTTCTGTTATTTGGCATGCACATTTCTTTGTTTGAATTTCTGTAGTGCTAGTCCACAAGGTTCAAACAAGGATGGTCCTTGATAAGACCTACAGGCTTCATTTGCTTAAAACCATTTTTAATCATTGATCAGAGAAGTGATCAGTATACAGCTAACAGTTTAGATATGTGTGAACGAGTTTGGTGCCATGCATATGAAAGTCACAATCTGATGAAGATATTTAAGAACATGACTAGAATTTTTAGATTAATGTTTTTTATTTTCTAGCAATTTGCAAAGTTGAGGAAAACTATTTCAAGCTCAACTTATTCTATGTTCAATTTCCTTATCTCTTATATTAAATTTGTTAGAACTGATGATTTAACTTTTGCTATATTGAAATAAGATTTTATTCTCTTTTTCAATTGTATACAAAACCACTTCAAAGCAACAAAAAATGTTTTATTTAGTTAAATACTCACATTGGTTTGTATAAAGTTAAGATAAAAATAAACTTTGAAATCCTAACCATAGAGTGACATACTGAGCAATCAAACTAAAACGTTTTTGAGGAAAGACTTATTTTTTATATCTAGAATCTAAAGCTGTATCAAGCATAATAAAAGTAAATCTTTCACAAGACCTTCAAAACTAAAGAAATTTGAGTGAAACTCTAAAGTAGATTTATCTTATAAATACTACAAGAAATCTTGCATATTGGGGGTAAGAAGATTTCTGTTCTAGCCTTTAAATGTTATCATATTTATTGTTTTGGTTCTTTTCAATATAAGTGAATGTCTACTTTTTGGTTAATTTTTGAAAGTTTACTGCACTTCATGACCTTTCCTCAAATAAAATTTTACCAGTATTGTTATATTTATGTTAATATTCATAAAATGCATATTTGTTAATGAACAGAACTTTTCCATTTCATTTTTATTTTAGTGTGAGGATTTATTAATGTGGAAGCTTTTCTAGATAACAGGGGTGAAGTTCTCTGAAAAGGAGTTCACTTAGTGTAAAAACTTAGGGCACCTAATGAAAATCACATCCTCTTTGGAAGTTGGGTATTAGGGTTATCTGCTGTCACCTTTGTATCTCTACTTCAAGATATCAAAGAAATAGGGATAACCTATGACCCTAATGTTTGTCTTTTTGTGGATGGGTTGCTAAGAATCTATTCTTTCATACTAAAATTCATTCTTTTATCAACTTCATATTTTACTATCAATATATTTCACTTATTTTTTAAAAAGATTATTTTTATGCCTTAATATCATTCTTGTCTTTTCCCTTTAATTGAATACCATAAGGTTTCAGCTCACATAGAATGGTGAACAGTTATTCCATTCACTTTCTGTTGTCTAAGAGATGGAAACAAAAATACTTTTGTTTACACTTCTAAGCACAAAAAATTCATGTTTGTATCATTTATTGATAATAAAAAGTTAAAATTTGAAGAGGTTTCCATTTTATTTTGAATTTGTACATGGCTGTGAAAATATTTCAAGCTTAAATTTTATGACCAAAGTTTTATATTATTTATGGTTTTCTTTTTTTTATCATTGCTGAGCAATCTGATCTGAAAATGCCAAGATCTCCATAATAGAATTTATCTATTTAAAAGTTGATGTTAGATACACTGTCTCCAAGAAGAAAATTTGAAAATCTTATGGATATAAGATATTAAAAGTGTAATGACTTAAGACCATGGAAAAAATCACTGTAATCCTTTTACAATTATAGATGATGCCAAAGTCCAAAAATTATTTGGGATTATATGTGTGTCAATTATTTTTTTTTACAAATATATTCATTAGTGTCATTGTGTATTTATATAGGTACAATAAAACCCCAGGTTATACTTACAAGTTATCATAAAGCCTATAGTATTAAAAGTTTGAGTCAAAAAGCAATGTTTATAATAATGAATACATACACACTACTAATATATACTTAAATAACAACTACATGACATAGGGATGGATCTTATTGGTAAATCATGGACTAATATTTATCATATATTTTTATTCTACATGTTGTTCAGACAGTTGGATTTAATAGTGTTTTGAACAATGCTTTCTTTTTCCAATGGGAGAGGTTTCTGACTTCAGATACATATATTTATTCTATAGTTGGATGCATGGCAAGCTGTGTTAATAGTTTTATTTTTATTTGACCAAATGTAAATTTTCTTGCTCCTACAAGTCACAGGACATTTTTTCTTTCTGTGTATGTCAGGTGGAAGGGGGGGTCTTTTTTTATGTATAATTACATTGTATTATACTTAAAACAAACTGACTTTACTTTTGTTAAACTCTTTTAAGCAGCAGCTTTTTTCCATCTTGTACACTCTCCAGTGGTACCCTCTTATTTGTGATTTCCTTTACCCACAATCAGTCCCAGAAATAAACAGTTCAGAAGTTTTTATATAATAATGGACCCAAAGAGAAATAGTAATGAAGTGATGCTGGGAATTTGAGCATGACAAGGTGAAGTTGTAAAGTGTCTCCTTTTAAGTGAAAAGATGACCATAATATTCTCAAATTAATAAGGAAAAAAATATTTACCAGAGTTGCTCATATTGGGTATAGGGCATATATAAATATAAAAGTGGACATTGAAATCAACACCCAAAGGCAACAGTCTGTTTCATGTCAAACACAACGACTGCATTTAGCATGTAACTGACTGTTACTTCTGAGTGTTGATGTCACTGTCCGCTTTTATATTTACATACGCGCTATACCCAATATTGAGCACTAAAACACATAGTATACTATAAAAACAATATTTTAATATTACATACACATTTATTATATATAAACTTTCATGTTTCAGAACTGTAATGTTCTTTCATCAGGCAATGATAAATAACTTATGATCAAAATGATTTATTTGGGAAACTAGAAAACGAATCATCTTATTTGAAAGTTAAAAAGGAGTGGGGAAAACCCTAATTTCAAAATTATAAAACATACTTGTGGGCATGTCTAGATTAACCAATCAAGAGACAGATCTAAGCTAACAGGGAGAATGAAAAATAAGGTCATAGTGTGTGAGTAGGTGGGTTATTAATTCATGTCTTTAGACATGTCCAACAGCAGACAAACTCTTCCAAACAAAGTTTAGATAAGGTGAATTAGACAAGGTCAGCAGTGGAGTAATGGATAGCTGCTCGGATTGAGGAATTGGAGAACTGAGTTCGAATTCCAGTTGAATCCATTACTTTCACTTATGTGCTAATACTCTTGGGAAATGTGTGAATCCTCTTCTCCCCCAGCTATGGGTAAATAGCAGGACAGACTGGGTTCTATAGCCTTGTATGACAACTGGTCTACCGCAGGAAGAAATGGCAACCTACTGCAGGGAGAGAAAAAATCTGCCTCATCAGTCATGTATCGAAAGATACATGATTGCCTAAGCATTTATCACACATGGCACATAACTGAACCGACTGTATTAAAGAAAATGTTATTTTTAAGGAATTTCAAATTTTTTTTATACTACAAAACTTTTTTAAAGGGGTCACTAGTATAATTAAAAAAATATTTTTTAAATATGGAACCTAAAATGTGATACTTATATTGAATGGGCAATGCAACAAGGCAATATTAAAGTTGGAAAAATCAAAGAATTAAGTAAATATTATATGGACTATTATAATAATAAAATAATGGATATCTAATTATAATGTGCAAATCTTTTGAAAAATTTGTTTAACTATATTTTAAAGTAAACATAATACAATGCCTACAAATTACTGTTAATTCATTTCTTTGATTTAGAACTTTATTTTTAAGAAACTTTATAATATGCTGCTTTTTATTTAAATACAGGGCACATGGGTCATTTAAGAATTTACAGATTTTAAACATTATTGATAAGGATAGTGTTTTTGTTTATTTAATCACTACTTGTTTTGGATTTTAACTACAAAGATTAGGACTGAGATTAAATAACTGTTTATTTTGTTATTAAATCTCTGAATACTTGATTTATAAATAAACTCTGATGTTAAATATCATGGATAGGAAAATCTTAATTCTCTCCACTTCCTTTTTTTTTATGTTGTCTTGTGGGGTTTTTGTTTTGTTGTTGTCTTCTGAGGTTTTTTGTTTTGTTGTTGTCTTGTGAGTTTGTTTTTTTGTTTTGTTGTTGTCTTGTGAGTTTGTTTTTTTTTGTTCTGTGAGGTTTTTTTTTGTTGTTGTCTTGTGGTTTATTTTTTGTTTTGTTTTGTTTTTTTTTGTTCTGTGAGGTTTTTTTTTTTTTGTTGTCTTGTGGTTTGTTTTTTTTTCGTTTTTTTTTTTTGTTGTCTTGTGGTTTGTTTGTTGTTTTGTCTTGTGGTTTTTTGTTTTTTTTTTTTGTCTTGTGGGTTTTTTTTGTTGTTGTAGGTTTTTTCGTTTTGTTGTTTAAGTGGATAATGGGTGTTTATAAAGAACATTTAAAAATAATAAAAGTTTAAAAAAAAAAAAAATCTATCTTACTGCTGAAGGCTACAGATCTTGGTCATTGTTGTACACTAACTATACCAAAGTAATGATTTACTATCTGGAGACAGGTGACGGGAGAAGGCGAAAGAGTTTTAATACCCATCTCTAGTAATGGGATGGTCAATGTTGTGGTATTTATCTGTATCCCACCTGAGTTCTAATGTGACAGAAAATAATTTTAAAGTAGAAAAACTAATTTTTTTTTTTTTTTTTTTTTTTTTAAAATAAGATCAGAACCCAAGCTTATAGTAATTAATTTAAAAACTTATTTACTGAGTTTTTTTATTGTCTCTAATTGTGTAAATAGACATTTGTTAAAAGCTTTGTTTAATTATTTTGTGTGTACAGAATTTTATAACCTTTTATCTCTCTTTTGATAGCATAATTTTAAAGCACTCTGATACAAACTGTTGGTAACAAGACAGAATTTATTTCTTTTAAATTTACAACTTTGTTACTAAACTTTGAATTAAAATAGACTACTTTCATATATATTTTATTTTTAACTGTTTGCTTTGTTACCAACTCTATTAAAAGATTGCAAAAAAAATTTTTACCACAGAATGGTCAGTTTATAAAATATAAAGGAATAAGTTTATAAAGATTACAAAAAGACCATTTCATTAACAGTTAAAATTTACTACATTATCCTTGTAACTTGATCAATTTGATGAAAAATGGTCATCATTCCTAATAGATGTTTATATACATTTTTTTTCCTTCCTAAAGTTATTATACATTTTGGTATGAAGCAAAATTTTTTATCTTTCTTATCAAATCCATAAACTAGTTATTGGCATATTCCATCTGACCTACTTCTGATGGTGGCTATTCATATTTACTTACTGTTTGTTACAGTACTCATCAGGCATATTAAACCAGCTTAATGACTATATATTATGTACTGGATTTAATATCTTAAGTAGCAATATGTATAAATCATCTGTATCATAAAATGGGATGATTTATCTATATAAGACTTTAAATGCATTCATGCCAGTGTGGTTGTTTTTTGGGGGTTTTTTTGTTTTGTTTTTTTATAGCGAGAGATAAAAATTTGTGATGGTCTGGAAAGTTGTTTATTTCAGCTAATAACAGGTTATGTTGCTTGTCTTCAGTCAGTTACTGATTAATTTAACAAAACTCTTACGCGTCAAAATAAATTATGTGCATAATCTTTCCTTAAACACAAAAGAATGAAACTTTATAGTAGCAATGGTAATTATTTATATTAACAATAATATAATTATGAAAAAATTCAAAACTATTTACATTTTTTTTTTTTTAACAAAGTTTTCATATATGAAATTGTGTGTAAGTTTAATTTTGTGGATGTATCCTTTTATAACAAGTAGTCTTGTTATTTAAATTTTTTGTAGAAATGGACATGTTCATATTTAGTAAATGCAAGTACAGATTATAGAAGAAAAGGAAATATAAACATAATTACTTTGAAAAACTACCATATGGATCTGTCACTGCTGTTTTGTGCATTGCTTTGGCAGATTTGTGCATATCTGCTTGTATTTTTGAGTTGGCTATGACCTGTTGCAATGTCTAATATTTATTAGTTTTAGAGGCTATAAAGACTTAAATTTTTTCAAAGCAACAGCAATTGGTTGAACATCCTCTTTTTACACCTCATGATCTATTTTCTATGCTCACAAATAGCTAATCTTATTTTCAGGTATCTAATTATCTATTTTTTATGTGGTTTCTTTACATATTACCTACTTTAGTAAATTTTGAATATTACTACATATCCATATCTTGGACTAACATTCTTCAATAATCAAATCAAAGAGAAGAACATTTTTTGTCTTCCTTATTTCTAGTCTTTATTTTCATACCAATAAGTATACAAGTAGATATCTTTTCATCTTTATTATTAAACATATTTCATCATTCATTTTGAATAGTTTCAATACAATAGATAGATTGGTGGTGAGAATACTACCTTATGTTTTCAGACTCAAACATATTCCTATATAATGATGTTATATGATACATATTCATATCTTTTCTATGGCTTAAATTCTTGTAGCATAATTTCACATTCAAAGAATGAATTGGCTTGAAAATATTGTAATAAAAAACATAAAAAAATAAAGGAATTAGAGGTTTGAACTTCTGCTATTTTCATACCTATGAGTTAATGATTTTTTCTTACCTATGAGTTAATGATTTCCTTTTTACTTACATACGAGTTAGTGATTTTTTTTTTTTTTTTTTGCCATACACACGAGTTAACAATTTTTTGTAGTATCTACAAGTTAACAAATTTATTTTTTATTTTTATATTTTGCCCTACTTATGAGTTAACAATTTTCTTTTTTTTTCTTTTTTGCCATACCTATGAGTTTACAAATTTTTTATTTTGTTGTACCTACAATTTAACAAATTTTTTTTTTATTTTTTGTCATAACTACAAATGAATGATTCTAAACCATCGAAGCTGCCAGACAAGACAATCTCAGATAAATCAGACTCAACTAATTTTAAAACCTGTATTAAACAAAAACACCCATCATACCTTGTCATGTTGTCATAAAAGTAATTTTCTTCATAAAACTGTCACAAAATATTATTTAACATTGCATAACCCATCAATTTACTTTAAAAGGAATTCATCATATTAGTGAAATTATTTTGGAATAAAAAAAAAAAAATAATAATAATAAACTTATTGCTGAACTTGATGTAATTGTAGAATGCATTTATCCCATCCTGCCTAGCTGGAATATTTTGAATTGGATTGTCACAGACAGAATATGAAGCTATCCTGGGTAAGACAATAAACTACATCCAACAGCAAGGCCTCTGATCAGGAGGTTTTGAGGAGCGTGGAACCACCTCTTAATTGCTGGTGTTCCTAGGTCCACCCTGACCTCGGGTGGTAGCACCTGTTAGGGTCCCAGCTATAGGCAAATAGTTAATCCCCAAACTGGGGTCAAAACACTATGAAAGTGTAAAAATTATTAGTTGTCATAATCGCTAATAATTTATCATTAGTCCAAATGTAAATAACTCCTCATCCCAGAAATTCTGACAGAATTTAACTCTACTAATTATGCCAAATGTATCTTTTGTCATGTCATTCACAATAGTGCCAGTACTCAAGCAGCTTTTATTGTAGGTATATTGGTATTTTTGACTTAAATCTAGGTAGTTTTTTATATAGCTACCGCCAAAAATGTTCTAAAAAAAAATTAGTATACCACAATGAAAAATTGTTCCAAACATGATAAAAACAGTTTTATTGTCAAAATGTTTAATTAAGAGAAAAAAAGGGATTTTTTTTGTTTTTTTTATTAAATTTTTTAATCCTTTCTAGCATATTCAAAATTAAAATTTCAGCTTTTTCATATTTAAATTAGTTAAAAGCATCCTCAATTTGTTTTTCTCAAACAGTAATACCATTTACTGAAAAATCTGCTCCTAATCATAGGATAAAAAATGCAATAAAACAATGTTTTTATTTAATTATTAAAAACTTTTAATTGGTCTTATAAATAAGATATATTAAGGAAACTATTGTCTTAAGAAAAAAAATTTTTTTCAATGAATTGTTCACTTTTTAATTAGAAAAATTAAGTTTTAAATCTATTAAAATTCTGTATTAATTTCAGCCTTTTCAGATGATATTATTGTTTAGTGAAAGCTATATTTACTAATCATAAATGGAAAAGCTTAATACAAATAATCAAATACCAATATTTTTTTTTTTAAAATTTGAATCATTTCTGTATATGTATAAATGTGCCAATTGTAAGTACGAGCAACCATACACAACATTATCAGAAAACAAGAGTGATAACTATAGTAAATTTAAAGTCAATATTTTTAAAATTCAATAAAACATTGGATTACAGAGAGTATTTTTCCAAATTCTTAAGATTACTGAACACTTAAATATGATATAAAAAAGGCACTCATGTCATTTTCTTCAAGTATGCTTTAGTCGCCATAGAACAACATTAGGCTGTCAACACAGCTACTGCTGGGTTAAAAAAATGCATTTCTGCAATAATTTGAACTTAAAGTAAATAATATATATTTGTTTCAAATTGAATAAATTATACTTTTAATATTTCTCAAATAAAGATTCTGAAAATTATATTTTATTTTTGTATGATATTTTTTTATTAAAGAATTGCATTGCGATGAAAGACTACTAAAAAATAAGTAAGCTAATCAGCTATTTTAGCAAAAAAAGAATTTTCCAGTCAATTAAAATTAGTTTTGAAATGCAGCAAAGTATTTTGATTATTGGAAATATTAACTTGAAATTAAAACTAAAATAAAAACTTCAAGAAAGATTTTACATTTTTTAAAAGTTCTATTTCTATGTAGATTATCCAGCTCTGTTGCTCCAAGCATGTATTTTCATTTTCCATTTTTTTTGTGTGTGTGTTTTCTTTTTGTTTGTTTTATGGCTTTTTGTTATTATTTCCTTAACATATTTTTCATGTTACAATAACAAACTGTTTAGAAAATGTTGTTTCAGTAATTAAGTGAAGAAAAAAAAATAGTTTCTATTTTAAAATTCTATGAATTGATATAGAACTGACAAAAGAATTAAGAGAATTATTGTCCTAGATTATCTGAGAATGGTTTCAGATAAAAGTGAAGATATTACACTACATCCCTTCTCTTCCTCCCTGCCAACTATCAAAGTTCACAAAGAGAGGTCACCAGGAAGAGGAGCTGTTAGCAAGACCTACAAGAGGGTAAATCTTTGGCTCCCAGGCCCATGCAGCTGTGACAACTTCTTGTTACCTCTGTGCCTATGTGTTCGCTAGTGTAACTGTTACTCTGGTGGAAACATTGAACATTGACCCAGTATTTTGTTTTACATCTTCCAGAGGCCAAGTCTTCACTGTAAGCTGGTAGCTTGCAAGAATGGCTATTACTATAGGAAGTAAATGTCAGATACTGGGGACAGCTAGGGAAGAAGAAACAGTACACATTACAGGAGCCCTCAACTGACAGTGGGAGAAAGATGTTAAATAGAGGAGACAGATGATTGTGTAGTTGGAATTTTTATCCCCCCCCCCAAGTGTTTATTTCTTTATCTAAAGATGGAGTTATAGTAAAAGTTTCCAGACTTAGCAAGGGTTGGTTAAGCATAGTTATGTTTGTTTTGATAGAAAAAAAAATGTTTTTCTTAAAGAACCATGAGCATAGCAACGTAATTAACTAAAATTCCTTTCCTAAAAGTCATGCCAAAAAACACTAATTTTTGTGGATGTTCACTTAAAATTTTAACTGATTCTTTAGGCAACCAAGACATTTGGATTTTTAACCAGTTGTGGTAAAAACAACCAATAAACATACTATACATTTTTGTGTTCTTTTCAAAAAAATGTTTAAAAAAACTTAAACTTATTTTTCAAACTTCTGAGCAAAATCAAGCCAGTTTGAACCTGTTAGATTTGGGCAAAACAAAAGCTCATTTATTGCAGAGCTCTAGTACAATCAGAAAGTCAGTTAAAGCAAATGTTTCAGCCAATCTTTCTTCAGCTTTTGTTATGAATCCATCAGAAAAGTTTGGGAAAATGCCTGTTTTCTTATAGAAAAGGTTGAGGAATGGATTGACTGAAATTTTGTTATAAGAGGATCAGAAACACATTCAATTGAACATAGAAAATTTGTAATATCAATGATAGTTCTCAAATTCACAGACAGCTGAACAATTATCTACATTTCATCTGTTGCTCACCTTAATAAACAATACATATCTCTGTTCTGTCTTAATTCTCTGTAGTACTTGTTTTTCTAATTTACCATAGTTTTTTTTTTACATTTTAAATGGTTCCAGCAGAATAGACATGCATAAACTGTAAGCACAAATGTATATGTGGTCATGTTAATTTTTTATTTGCTATAATTGTTATATCCTAAATTAGCATTTATAATCTAAAATATTCTTTATTCTACTCCAAAATAAGCATATATTTTAAGTTTTGTTTTTAAACTTAAAAATTGGTTGACCATCAAAGCAATCTTCATTTTTGTACCCATCCTATCAAATTTGTATATTAAAATATATGTACTATTATTTACTAAGCAAAACTTAGTCTGCTACAATAGTGTGGTACACATATGAATCAAACTCACAGCATTTTACAAATTGGTTTTTGAGTAATCCTGCTATTTTAGGTACCCATCTCTTTATTAAGCTTAATTTAGTCTAACACAAAAACCTCACTTGTGGGATACTCAGTGAGGATCAAGCTCTCTACATAGTTGTAATGATCTGCTAAACTAGCTTGCTGGCCATTACACCAATACTTGTATCTTTTTTTTTTTTTTTTTTTTAATGAATTTCAGGACTGCCTTTTTAAGGAAGATCAGAATATACTAACCTTGTAAATAAACATATTCTGGGCCCTCTCAGTCTTAAGGAAGATCAGAATATACTTTCGGCCAGATAAAACTCCAACTCTTTCCTACCACCCATCTGCTCACTATTTACCCACAACTGACATGAAACCGGTGGTTCAGAACTGTTCTGCCCATTCTAACTGTGACTTTACTAATATAAACCTATGACTGAAACTTTCTAACTTCCAACCATGTGGCACCTGATCCCAAAAGTTTTCATTTAATTATTTTCTCTATTTCCTTTCAGTCAGCAAGTAGCTACTTAGAAGCCGTTTTGTAGATTTTATTGTCTACATAGTCATAAAAACTGCCAGACTTCAAACCTAGATAAAATCATTCAGTCTACTTCATGGATGTTCTAAGCCAATCATGTATGTGTTGTGTCACAGGCTTATACATGGTGAAACTCAAAATATTATGAATGATGATACTACTAGATGACAAATCCCAAGACAATTTTTGTAAGAAATTGGAAATGTCAAGAAATAAAAACTTGTAAATGTCCTACTTTATTTGTTTGTGATGACTAGATTAAGTTTTACTCTTCTCTCATAGCCACTGCAACTAATGTTTTCTCCCATTTTCTTTTTCAGTTATAAGATTTATATTGTCATCTTCACATTCTTATGCTACACATCTTATCACCTGTCAAGAAAACCAATCAGTGTTGTCAAGGTAACAAATAAAGATTTATTTTTAATGGTTTCTCTTCTATTTCTCTAAACTGTTCCTAGTTTTAATCTTTTTCATTTTTCAGTTATTTTCATATTTAAAAAAATTCAAAACTCCTTTTAGTTAGTAATTATTTATTTTTAGGTTGTTCTCTTGAGTTTTATTAGTTTTTCTCTTACGTGGTTATTTATCTGTAAGATGAGGGCTCACTTCAAATAAAAACTTATAAAATCTCATCCCAAAATGAATAAGTGATAATTAAATCTTTAACATTTGTACTATACATATTCTCAAGTGTGTTATAACAACAGTTGGTGCTATATCTATAAAATTCAGTACCTTGCTGTTAGTATTTACTCAAAAAATACTTAAGTAGTTAGCACAAATTAAAACTAAGCAATTGCTATGAAGAATCATTAATGGCCTTAATATGGTCAATACTAATTTTGATAGGTTATCTTGAAATGCTTTAAAGCATATAAGGGAAATCCTTGACATACTAAAACTTGAAATGATATATTAAATATTTTATCACTTTTAGAACTTGAACTTTTGACTTGATTCTAGTAGAAAAAGTTTGTGTTGTTTACTCTTTACAAAACACTTAAGTAATCTAATTTAATAAATACACAGGAAAAAAAACTAATGATTATATTTTCACAAGATGGAAAGTTTTATTTCACCTTATTTGTTGCACAAAAACTGATCAAAAATTATTGAAATCAGTGTGTCAACTCTATGGGACAAAAAATAAAAGTAAAACAATGCAATATAATTCCCATTTCCTTGACCAATTGCATTATACTTCTATGTAATATACAATATTAATCCCAGCTTGTAATATATAAATATATTAATTCCAGTTTGAAGCTTCAGAGGTAGTAACCATTAAAATGTTTACACTATGCTAAAGTTATTCTGGAAATCTAAAAACCTTCAAAAAACATTTGTCTATAACATAGATATCTTTTTATTATTAGAATTGTTTTTTCTCTTCTCTTTTAAAAACATATTTGATGTACAATTGGCAAATT
The DNA here is from genome assembly GCA_903632075.3 of Acanthosepion pharaonis. Lineage (NCBI taxonomy): Eukaryota > Metazoa > Mollusca > Cephalopoda > Sepiida > Sepiidae > Acanthosepion > Acanthosepion pharaonis. Next base: position 583,814 of record CAHIKZ030000927.1, on the reverse strand, counting down.
CATTATTTCAAACTCGTAGGACCACAGATTATATTTAATCTGCTCTCGAGGATTTTTTTTTCTTTTTTAAAGGGAGTAAAAATAATACCATGAGAAATAATATAATTTTACAGATTCAATAGTAACTTGTAGGTTTTTCTTTGGAATACCAATGTGGCTACATTATTTCAATATCTTAACTTGAAATCTCATAAGAATTTACTTCACAGTACATGACTATATGATTCACTGCACTACATTTGTTTCAAGATTTTATGCGAATGAGAAAAATTACAATAATTATAAAACTAATGGTTGGAAAGGCACAAAATTTTGGTCAAATATAAGCTCATTGAATATACTGAAATCTTATGTCACAGCCTGAAATAGAATTGAGCTTGAATATATTAAAAAATATCTTTTAAAAGAATATTCCACTTTTCATGCTGTTATCTCAAAAAATCAATGTGAAGGTATGTAAGGATAAAATAAAAACCAATGAGTCATCCAACAAGTATTTGCTTAAAACACAAAAATGCTCATGATATGCTGGGTGCAGTGACAAAGAATGAAAGTAATATTATTTACTGATATAAACTCCATTCTCTTTAATGACTTGAAACAAATAACAATCAACAGAAATTAAATGTTTTCATAAAATATGAAAACATCTTCCAGAGTTTTGCATTACATTACAAATGGCTATTATTTCTTCCCAAAGTACATTTTTTTTACATAATTGTTTGCTGCCCTCATAAACATCACTTCTTGAAAATGCTTCAAATGTTCTTGATGGGGTATAGATCCAATGAACGTCTTTTTTAAACTCTAATTATGTAAGACTGGGGCATTGTCATGAACAAAAATAGCTTTTCATTTGAATGCCAATTTTTTTTTTTTCTTTAGGCATTCATTATAGGAAGAAGGTCATTTAACACCATCTACATTCTAGGACCCAACCAATTATAATTCCCACCCAAAACATGCTCCATATGCACCTTGCTGATACCTCAACCAAAGTGGCTTAGGCTCCTTTTCAGGTACCACCCATTTTGTCAACCATCAGACTATCCGCCATCAACCTACTCTTGTCTATGACTAGTACCTTGTTTCATATACTATTTGGCCCAGTTGACACACTTTATGAGGTCATTAGACTTCAAAGGTGGGTAGACAATTGGTTTTGTATGTATTTCTGAATGCTTCAGTATGTAACATTTTCGGCACATTCTGAGTTACAAATGGTTTCAAATAACTTCACTAGTAAATGGCTGCTTGCACATTTTAATTTTCAATGGGGTTTCTATTCATCAAGTGAAAGTCAGATTTCCATCTCTTCCCTTTGTCAGTTTGTGCACTCTATGAAGCTAGATTTATAATGAATCTTTTGATCATACAATGGTATCTTACAAGGAATTTAGCAATTTGTAATGACCATGAAGCATTTGAACAATTTTGGCCTTGTCATTGCTCAAACATACTTTATGGTCTATGTTGCATAAAAATTTGAAAACTAGCAATGAAGCAATATCACTTACATGTGTTTACTTTTGTGCAGAAACCCATTTCTTGGATACATTTGTGTATGTCAGTTTTGCAAAGCTGTTAGCTGAATTCAATTATATGATGTCGATATCTCAAAAAAAAATTGATTTGTATAAAATATTGGAACAAAAGCAGTTTTCCTCAGTTAATGTAGATAATCAATTTAATTTGTTAATTCTTTTTTAAAAATTATTTTTAAATGTGTTTGTATATTACAAAAGGTCTTCTATGGTGAAGCAGTTTTATTTTAGAAAAATTAAAATTAACAAGTTATTTCTTTCCCCAGTTAACAAGTTGTAAGTCATTTTTGAGATCAGCTGCCAATTTGACTTTATTGAACCGATCAGCTTTGCCATTCAAACAAGACTAAATAGTTGTCCTCAGCATAGATACTGAGTTGAGAACTGATGACATCAGAAAGGTTGTTGATGAAAATTAAGAATCATGCACATCTGAGGATAGAGATCTGGGGGACACCTGCATTAATGTAAAAAGATCTAGATGTGTTGCTGTTCAAAACAACTTTCATTTCATGACTCGCTAAGACTGAATTGGTTCAAAGATTCATCTAGAAATACCATAACCTTTCAACTTGTGAATACCAGTGTGCCAAACCCTGTCAAATGGTTGCAAGATATCTAAAGCAACAGCCCAAGCCTCACCATTATTATCTAAAGCTTGATAGACTTTTTCAGCAATAACTGTTAATATATCAGCAGTTGACATAGAGAAGTGGAGTTTTATAATCTAAAAGAAAACCCAGCATTGTGAGATGCTTAACTAATTCAAAGTTGATTAGAACCTCTAGTACTTTGCCAAAAAGGAGTAGAAGGCTCATAGGATGATAAGACAGTTTGCCTGAGTTCTTAAAGGCTGGATCTACAGAAGAGGATTTCCAACAAACAAGAAAGCCAGAAACAGCAAGGCATTTATTGTAGAGTTGTATAATAAAAGTTCACAAAGTCCAAAATCCCTATGTACACATATGCAACCTCCTCTCAAAAATCTGTTTTGGTAAGAAAAATTAGTTGCTTTTATAGCAGTTTGGTGGACCCTTTCCAAGTCTTCAATAGAAATGGATTAGCATATTTTTCTATGCAATCCATTCTACTTGGTGAAATTTGAATCATGATTAATTAGCAGAAGCTAATTTACATGATCTCACTGACCTCATTCAGTGGTGAAATATTTTTTTTTCTGCAAAAGCAGATGCAACACAAAAGCATTTTGGCCTTCAGGGTACATCATCATTTTCTTCTATACACTGCCCCTTGATCTGAGTGTGGGTCTTTTAATTCTGATACTCTGTTGTAGGCATACAATCTCCTCTTCTTCCCAAGACTCACTTTCTGATCTGTCATACTGCTCATTGGGTTCAGGTCCTGAGTTATCTCCATTAGAAGAACCCTTGCACACTCCAAATTCAAATACTTTTGCACTTTCAGTGGTTGTGCTTGATGTAATGTCTGTGTTGCTCTTTGATGGTTGGGTGGAGATCTTTCAGGTGGTGCAGCATTCTGTTGATCAAGATGTGAACAATCGTGGCTTTCCTGCGTTTTGTAACTCTTCGTAAAGTTTGTCTTTGTACTATTTTTCCTAATCACTGTTTTGCCAACCATTTATAGAAGTTTGTTAAGGAGGTTATGCACTGTTTTCCTCTGTCACTTTTTGCCTTTAATATGTTCTGTGAGTATCAAATTTTCTAAGTCCGCTTTCCTCATTATATACCCTAAAAATTACAACTCTATCTGTATAAGTGTCCTTTTTGTTTCCATTTTCTCTAAAACTTCATTGTTGCACACACATTCAATCTATGGTATTCTCAGCATCCTTCTGTAGATACAAATTTCTCTTACCTCGTGTTTCTTCATCTGTGAGGATGGTCCAGCATTCACTGCCAAATAGGAGGATCAATATTGTATAACAGTCCAGTACTCCTTTTTTCTTTTCTTTTTTTTTTTTCTAACAAAATTTTTCTGTTTTTTAAATACATTGCTTAACTTTTGGAAGCCATTTTTTGTTTTTCCAACTTCCCTTGGATTTTGGTGTTAAATTTTCCATCTTCTGTTAAGACATTTTCTAGATTTAAATATATGTGCTTTAATTTTTGTATCTCCAATTTGTAACTTGTATGTTGGGCTGTTTCTTTTGCTGACAACCATACATTGATGTTTAATCCTCTCTTCCTGCCCTATTTCTGGTTTAATTTTGCTGTGTGCTCTGTTTATCAGTATTCAGATAATTTTTGTTATGTGGCTCAATAGGCTGATTGTTCAGTGGTGTTTGCATTAATTTTTACCTGACTTCTTAGGCAGTGCTCTGAAAATGGATCTACTTCTGGTATATCACCACTGTTATATATTTTATTTTTTATGTCTCTAATTTTTTTCACTGCTGAAATCATCTAAAGCTGCCAGCATCTCTATTACAATTTCAGCTGATCCTGTTGCTTTGTTCTTGTTCAATTTTCAGTCCTATATTTCTGTGTATTGCAAGTTGTCTCGTTCACCATGGTAAAGTTATTTGATGTAATCATTCCATCTCAGAATTTTTTCTTTCTCTATTATCAGTATTCCATCCTTGGATTCTATACATCCTCTTGATGAGCATGTCTTTTGTATTGTTAGTTCTCTTCTTTTATGCACATGTTTTATTTGTAATACCCATTCTATTTCTGCACACTTTTTGTTGTGCTATTCCTTTTTTGCATTTTTTTCATAAGTTCTTTCTGCAATGTCCTATATTATGTACCATACCTTGGCATTGTTTGCTGTTTCATTTTCATCATGTTGAGAATTTAATCTGTCATCCATTCCTTCTTTCCTTGTCTAGTTTTCTTTGAAATGATCTCATTTACTGATGTTGCTAATGCTTCGCTAAATATGTCCCACTTCAAATTTTCATTCTCATTTAGTTCGTTGTATCTACTTTTAATGCTGTCATCATACAACCCCTTCAAGTTCAGGTCATTCAGGTGTCTGTCATATTGCAATTTCGGTGCTGTCTTGGCCTTCTTCAGTTTTCATAGTTTCATACTGAGGATACATATCACTGGAAGGTGGTCATTCTCACAGTTGACACCTAGGTATGTTTTACAGTGTAAAACAGCATTCTTTATTCTGTTATTGATCATTATATAATCAATTTGGTTCTTCATTTCTTCTCTTGGTCTTCTCTATGTCTTGGGTGTTCTTGAAAGTAGGTGTTGGCTACTACCTGATCATTCGCAACTCATTTTCTCTACGTTCATTACAAGTTCATAGTTGAAATTTGCCAACTATTTCACCATCTCTCTCCTCCCATGGTGGAGTGTTAAATGGGATTGCACCTCTTTGCATATGTTGAGTAAAAGATATGTAAAGTGTATAGTAAACTAAGAGACCAAAAAGAAGTTGACTACTGATCAAGTGTCATAGAACAACACAATACAACAATATAGCATCACCAATAGGATGTTTAAGTTGCTTGGATGAACCAGAATTTGTCAAAACTTAGATCCAGTACTTTGCTGCCCAGGCTAAGGCTAAAAAAATTGAAAGCCAACAACACAAGAGGGAGGAAAAAATGAATTACGTGACTTCTTTCTAGCTTTTGCAGGTTGTGAAGCTATAATGAAAATTTCTGTTATCGCATACTCCAAACAATTGGAGAGTTTGACTTTTGTTGAAATTTCAGTAATTATGAAAAAAATGTTTATGACCTAAAAAGAAACCTGTCATAGCAGAAAGAACCAAATTTCTGTCCATTAAACAGAAACAAAATGAATCAGTTATGCTTTATCTTTACACTTTGAGAAGCTCGCAGATTCTGCGAATTTAAGAAACTTAGAACTCAAGATTTGACTATTGAAATGATTCAATTACAGTTAATTGAAGGTATGGCTGATACATTTCATAAATATAAGATATTGGAACAATTATATTTGAATAATTTGTCTCTAATTGCATGTGTGAAGATTATACAACAGCTGGAATTGATTAAAAAAAAATATAACTCTACTGAGGACAATGCTGAAATATACAGTATAAAAAAGGAATGCAAGAAATGCAAATACTATAAATATGAGCATGAAATTGACAGAAAAGTGCCCCACATTTGGTAAAACTTGCCATAACTGCGCCCGAACAATCATTAAAAAGAAAATAGTATTGAAAAATGGAAAAAGAATTGATGTTTTTTTTTTTTTTTTTTTTTTCAATACAAAGAATTAACAAAAAGAATTCTTTTGAAAAAAATGTCAGTGGATAAAGAGAGTGAATTCACTCTGATCCCATGAAATTTCTGGAAACAAATCTGATAATGTACCTTTCAAGAAGTTTGAGGGCAGCTGAAATAAACTATTCAAATATTGAAAAAGAGGCATTAGCCATTGTCTGGAGCACAGACAGAGTTTGACAATTTTTATTAGGAAAGAAATTCCAATTAAAGTCGGGTCATAAACCTCTATAGTTTATTTTTAACCTTAGAAATGAGATTCCTAAAGTTACTTCTAAGATACTAAGATGAGCCATAAAATTAATGGCTTATGATTTTGACATTGAGTATCTAAAAGGAAATACAAAATCACATGTTGATGTGTTGTCAATGTTACAATTTAATAGGGATCAAAAAGAGGGGAAAAAAAATGGAAACCCCGGATGAATAAATATTACATTGGGTTGAAACTAACATGTTATCTTTACAAAGATTGGTTTCAGAAACTCTACAAGATCCAATACTAAGCAAGATTGCTGAAAGAATAAGAAGAAACAGGTGGAATAATTGTTCCAAAGCTGAAAGACCTTATAAAGAAACAAGGCATAAATTATCGATGGAAAGTGTTATATACAATGGAGATTTGATAGTGCCACCAGAAACACTAAGAGATATTTTTAAAAGTGTACATGATGATGTGCATTGTGGAATAACGGCTATGTAGATGGGATTAAAATTGAAGGCATGATGGCCAGGATATTATCATGATATAGAAAGATAGGTATACAAATGTCCAAAATGTGCATAAATAAAGAAGTTTTGGCAAAGGAGACTACATTCATAGCTTAAAGAAATGGAACCCTGGTTATGTGTTCATATGAACCATGCACACATTAATAGCATGGGACTGTTTCTAATTTTAAGACTCCTTTTCAGGATGGCACGAATTCAAATAGAAAAACTGCAATAAAACATATACAGGTACACAATCGGTTTTCTGTTTTTTTTGGTTTTTTTTAAGGTTTTCAGAAATTCAAACTATATTGCAGTGAAAATGTATGAATACTCACACCATGAGAAATAAAAAAGGCTACAAATATTAAAATAGTTTATTTATAGAGTAATATACTGATAAATAAAATAAAGGGATAATCAAGACCATAAGTAATGAATAAATTTTATTTATTTCAGACAAAAAATGTTTGAAAAAGGAACAGTATCAAACACTAAACTAAAAATATGTTGTGCTCTCATGCTCACTAAAATCTACCTACTGTATCTGCTTCTCTGTCACTCAATACTGTCACTTAGCCAACAGTAGCATAAGATAGTTTTTTAAAGAGTGGGGTAAAGAAAACCTACAGACAGTGATGTGTTCGACAGCAGAGAAGGAGTGTATTCAACAAAAAATTAAAAATTGCTTTTTTCACTGCAAATTATTCATTATATCATATCCAAGTATTTTACAAAAAAATTAGAGCTGATTACACAATATTTCAAACTTAATTAAGGTTCATAGTTTTTAACCATGCAATGAGATGAGGTAACAGAAGCTGTAGATTTGTCTGCAGAGTATCATTACGTTATTGTTACAAAATTATAGAAATCATTAATGTTTTTTTGCCAAAAGCATTTTATTTTTTGTCATTTATTGATTTAAAATATTCCCTTTTACAGGCTTTATTTTTGAAATGGAATGAGATCATTCTAAATTTAAGAATTTCACAATTGCCCATCAAAATGACTAGAAGAAAGTAATCTAAAAACAACAATAGAAAAGAGGTAACAAAGCGTAAACAAAATAGCTCCAGTTTGTTCAACTTAAGAAACTTAGCATTGCAGCCAAAGTATTCTAAAATGCTGCCAATAACAAAGAAAATGAAAAATACTGAACAACAAATTGAATATAGCATCAAAATTTATATTATTTTTATTTATTTGTTATGTAACTAAATACATAATTGTCAACAATGTTCCCATAAAACTTGATATTTCCTGTAATAAGTTCTTAATAAATTTTATTACAGTTATTATTTTACTGAAATGTAAAGTAGTCCTACATTTACAATTCCATATGGCTAACCATGAAAAGAAATGTTGATCAAAATTGCCTAAAACCTTTAGGCATGCATTGCCTCAAAATTATCAAATGCTGAATACTGCCAAATACATCAAGTATTGTAGTTTATTTTTAAACTAGAATAATAATCTGGTAAAAACTCAAGAACACTCAGGTTAAGGTTCATCACATCTTGCTTGTGGACTTTGGAGAAGGTACATCAATGTCACCATCATTTTCATCAGTGGAGTCGCCCATCTGATGATGGTCAAGGAACAAGATTCTCAGGTGATGAAATATCACTACTACAGAAGGCCATTTTAAGGATTATTTCAAGTGCCATCTATCTCATTATCATAAGTTTCTGTCTAAGCAGTCTCTCTTTAATTGAGTAAACTGTCATAATTTCTTGCTCACTAATAAATGCATGTTATTTAAGAGCACAAATTAACTGATCCCAATTTCACCACATCATCTAGGTATTTTTTCATCCCTGTTCATTATCATCACTAGTGTCTTCATTGTTAGCTGTACTTAACACCAGTAATTTCCCTATCACTCAAAGAATGCACAAAAGGTGCATTATTGTCAATGTCAGCTTCATCTAGCTTATTTACACTTTCATCTGATAAACTTTTAGCATAAGTTATGAGGTTTGATATCGTCTTTTCATTAGTGACACAAAATCCTTTGAAGTCTTGCTCTGTAGGATCATCATCACAAAACATTGTTGTAGTTCGGAGTTTGTGCCAAACATTTGTAAAAGTTGATTTATCAACATCTTTCTTAGCATTAGCTACTGCGTAAATGGCATTCTTCACATTGAACTCTTTCAGGAAGTCTTGAATTCCTGCTCCCCTGTTAACAGCTGCAAGCATACAGTTCAAAAAATCATCTTTATACTTGCTTTTCAAGGAGCATGAAATCCCTTGGTAACAAGGCTGTAATATAGATGTCATATTAGGGGGCTTGGTGGGTTAATGGATAGCGGCTCGGTTTGAGGAATTGGAGAGTGGAGTTTGAATTCCATTCAGGTCCAATACATTCACTTGCATGCTAATACTCTTGGGAAAGGTATGAATCCTCTTCTTTCCCCAGGACAGCCTGGGTTCTATAGCCTTGGGTGGAAACCAGTCTAGGCGAAAGTAATTCTGAATTCAAAACTGTATGTAGCCCTGGCATAACACATACTATACAGCTAAAGAAAGGATTATTTGCATTGGCTCGGTTATCCCAACTATGGTCAAATGATGATGAAATGCCAAAAACATTACTTTTGACAAGATGTTCAGCAGGGGGATGTTTGGTGCAATTGCCCAAGAATGACAAAACTTTACAGTTTTCTTCCAGTTCAGCTTGCCTGCCATGAGCTCTAGCTACTAGTTCAAAGTGGTTATTGAACCAGTTATTGCTTGGTTCCCCATGCTTTCTTGTTTGTATAATAATATACATGTAAATTGTGTACACCTTTCTGACATCTTGGACATTGACTTTTTCCAATTATTGCCAGCTTCACCTTGTGTGTTCCTGCTGCATTGGCACATCCAAGAATAGTTAACCTCTCGTTAGCATCCTTAAAATCTGTTGGTGCTTTCTCATTAGTTGTTGTTAACGTTTTCCTTGGAACATAATTACAGTACAAAGCTGTTTCGTCAACATTGTAAAGTTGTTCAATACTAAGGTTTTCATCATGTATTATCTTGACAAATTCATCAATGCAATTTTCAGCTACCTGATAATCAGCAGAAGCTTTTTCACCAGATTTTCAGATATTTTATACTGTAATGCTTCTTGAATTTCTACAGCCAACCTTCTGTATATTGACACTCACCTTCAAGTTTTTTTATTGACACCAAGTTTTTCATGGTATATTCTAGCTTGTTTCCTGACCAACAAACCACTTAGTGACATATATCCACATCTTCGTTGTCGAATCCATTCAGTTAGCACACCGTCAAGATCTTTTTTTACCATATGTAATGTTTTCTTATTGTTCATTAAATTATGGTCTTCACTTTCACAATAAAATTTAAGTAACTTGTCTTTCTGTTTCTTTAAATCATACACAGTGGTTGTTCCTACACCATATTCCTCAGTCAGACACCGCACTGGTACACCACGATCAAGCTTCTGCAAAATCTCTACTTTTTGTGTTATTGATAATGAGAGATGCTTCTTTTTCCTTTTCTCACTGTTACTCATAAGGGTATCTACAGTTCTTGACATTTTCACTGTATAAAGTCACAAAAAGTCAGCAAACAACATACTCGCATCTATCCAATACAAGCGCTTGACAACAACTGATGTTTGGCAGGCTCAGGTTGCTCAGCCAGGCTGGGGGAGTGGTGGGTGGAGTTAGGCTGATCATGACACCTGCTGCTACGTCATACCTAAGTGGTGTGGGTCAAGGAGGTAATCTTTTTGCATGCCAAACACCACACTACAAATATTTGGTTTCCAGATATTGGGATTGTCAATATGTGTTGTATTATGTTGTTCTATGATATGATCAGAATTGAAGAGGATGACATTGTGATTGAAGATCTTGACAGAGAAGAAAGGATGACTTCAGATTAGGATAATGCAGTAGAAAACTAGTCTATTGATAATAGCAGGAGTAACTCAGTCATAAAAGATGATGAAATGAGACCAAGATCTCTATTAAAAAGAACAGGACATAAACCTCAAGGGGGAGAGGAGGAAAGAGGTTGTAGAAGTTCAAGGACAACCAAAGGCATTAAACCTCTTCAGTTCAGGTAGGTGTAGTGGATTGGTAAATAGGATTGTACCCATTTGCATATGTTAAGTACAAGAAATATAAAGTGTATAGTAAACTAAGAGTTGAGAAAGAAGTTGACTAGTCTAACACTTTCACCCCAGCCCCTCAACCTCCGGCGTCTTACTATCGGGGTTGAGGTGTCTACTCGGTCCTAACCAAACTTAAGGGAGTGGCCATAGGTCCCCTGAGCGTCCGTAGATTATTTGACCGGTCCGCTGGTTTAATCCTGCTTCCTGCCCACATTGTGATTTGTTTGATCCAGAAAGCAGAAGTGATGTCCGTCCATTCACAGTCAACTGAAGATGTAGACACGGCTGGGGAGTCTGCACTAAGAAATTTAGAATGCAGCAAAAAAAAAAATTAATATCTGCAGAAAGCCGGACAAACATCAATTCAATGGTTGAATTGGTAATGTCTTTTATATAGCAGAAAAGAATAGTAGAGAAGAGAAATGGGTTACAGAAAAGAAAAGTAAAAAAAAAAACTCATACACTGGATTCTAGACAGAGAGAGAGTGTATGTGATTATCTTGTTGTTAAATCGTCTCTGAACAATATATGACTCTTGTGATGGAGGGATAAAGATTTCTGTGCGGGGCTTAAAGTTATAGTGGCATTCCTCCTCCCAATGCTGGCCTGGGCCAATTCTCTCTTCTCTGTTCAAGAATTTTCTCCCATCTGTCTTTTGCAACATAACTATGCGTTTATATAGATAAGCCAGGCTGGTTATAACTGACCCTTGGCCCTACTACTTCGCACGCAATTATCATGGGGTTCTGACTGCTTCAACCAAAATCATGTGAATTCCAAAGTTCCTTCTAGCTTACTCTATTTCAATTTTTAATCGATAAAAATTATTCAGCCATTTCCATTGTCTCCTGATGACCCAGATTCAATGGGTACAACTTCTGCCTGAGATCAGATTTCCTCATCAGTAAACAAAATGCTCTGATTTAATTTCACTATTCAAATCTACTCCAATTTCACTAAAAAAAAAAAAAAAAAAATCTATCTATCTATCTATCTATGTATGTGTGCGCGCGCATTTCCCAGACTCTCTCTCTGTCACACTAGTGAACACATCTAGAACAACACATACACCGACATTCACATCTCCCATGATGATTGTAATTTCCTGTGATTTGCATTGAGCCATGGCATTGTCTAGCATACAGTAAAACTTTTCAATTTCTTCTTCTGTACTTTGTGTTAACAGTGAATATACAACTATGATGGATATATTAAGTCTTCCCTTTCTGTTTAACTACAAGAATTCTATCAGATAGTCCATGGTATCCCAAAATGCATTTCACTTTTCTTCATGTCTTTGTCTAATATAAGTCCTACTCCCACTTCATTTTTCTCTTTGTCTGCATATATGACACTGTGTTTGTCACTGACAAAATCCCAATTGTTTATCCATGTAGTTTGGCATACGCCTAAAATATTAACATTTAACCTATTCATTTCCTGCTTTATATTCTCTGACTGGCCACATTAATTTAGTGTTCTGACATTCTATGTCCATAAAACTATTTTTTGTTTGAAGTGAACATTTTCTAGATGATAATTTGGTGACATCTGTCATTCTTGTCAAACCCTTACCAGGCGAGGGATCAGTTCCAAGGAGTTTGATTCCCTTTATACTGTTGTTCTTTATAGTTTTGCTAACAGTCATGTGATAACAGTCAAGTGGCACCTGTTGCACATTTCTCTCCTAACCAAGCAAGGAGTTAATTCCAATAGAATTAACCCTCTTCATGCTATATTTTGTAATAATCTCACAAGTGATACTGGAGTGATTTCCTGTTGCCTACTCTAATGTGATTTCATTAAAACACCACCTCTAGTTAACTGGTTATTAACTTAGTATTTCCTCTCTTTGATAGGTCTTATTTTTTGTTGTACAGGATTGCTGACCATCTGACAAGATTTCAAACACACACGTTTCAACTTAAAGTTCCCAAAAATCTTTTTTTATGTTTTTTTTTTAATTTTTTTTTTTTTTTTTTTTAAATTCAAATTAACTTCTTACCTTGAGTTAATAGTGAGAGGATAAAAATAATTATCTCACGATTCAGATTCAAAGTCATCAAAACATTTTGTGGCAGGTAATCAGAAACTTGAATTTAAAAAATTTGTTTTCTATACATTTTTCTTTTTTTTTTTTTTTTTTTTTTAATTTCAAAGTAACTTCCTACCTTGACTCTCTCAGATTAATAGTGTGAGAGGAAAAATAAATAAAATCTCACACATAATTAAAAAAGAATTTACTGTGCCATATTTCTATCTGCAATTATCACAAAAAATATACCTAGCAATGAATGAATTCTACCAGATGATGAAAAACAATGATTGTGAGGCAAGTGAAATAATCTATTATTAACCATATCAAAAGCCAATCTTTTATAGATGATGCTGGTATATATATATAGTGAGATTGGAATAGTTTCTGGATAAACAAATGATGGATTCAAACAAGTACAACTCTCAATTTAGACCAATGGAAAGGAGCAATTGATGAAAATCATTTGGAATTACTAAAGAGAAAAAATATTTCCAGACTACATGTTTCATTGGTGACCAAGCAGCAAAAATTGTTATACCTTGGCTCAAAAGATTTCACTTGTCTTTATTAGATATTGTGCCTTCAGATTATTTGGGACATTGCAGAATTCTCTTAATGAAATAAAAAAAAAAAGTTTCTTGGAAGATTACAAAAGGAAAGGAACTGGTAACAGGTGTTTGTTATGAGGATGAAATTATAAAGGTGCCTGTAAGATGAGAAAAGACAGTAGAATAAATGGTAAATATTTTGTGCAGCAAAGTTAATCAAAAATAGTCTTCTATTATTACTGATTTGAACAAACGATTTACAGCCACCCATTATTTAAAGCATAGCTAAGAATTTTATGCTATTGATCTCTCACTTTTTTTTTTTTTTACTGTTAGTTCACCCAATACAAGGCCCACGAGCCGCTCAAGTTAGAGGGTTACGAGCGAGAGTGTTGTAAGGGTGGAAGAAGTAATACGTGCATATTACGAGAATGTGTAGAGTAGATAGATTCGCCTATCATCAGGTTCACACTCCTCTCCAGTTTTTTGAACAGGAGTAGAGGTTTATTCCTTGTTTCTTGTTTAGGATTGGGTTTCCAGTTCCTTCTAAGGTCTGCTTCAGTCTGTGTTCCTAATACTTGGTCTTTCATGCACTAATATAAGTTTACACAGTAACCCTCACTTTGAGTGGCTCTCGGGCCTTGTATTGCATAAATATTAGTAAAAAATAAAATTAAATTAAAAACTAATAGATACTGATTGACCCTGGATTTGAAGATTGTAGTTATCAGAGAAGCATCCCTGGGAGTTTGCTCCACAATGTAACAGTTCTGGGGAAGAAGCTATGGAACATACTACAAAGAAACATGAAGAAAAATGAAAATGGCATGGGTCATGGCTATGAAAGTCTGAGCTGGTAAAAGTAAAGAATGTAACTTGTCTGAACATCTGCTATATTAATAATGATAGTATAGTAAGAGGCTAGCAATGTTTCATCTGTGGGATAAGGATTGCAGGATGGAAACTAATTCATCACCCACAAGACCGCATAATCACTTTTGAACTTTAATGCTGGACAATGAGGACTGGGCAGAACCATCCCAGATATGGCAGCAATACTCTATTCTTAGTCTGATCTGACTTTTGTAAGGATAGAGCATGGCAGCAGGAATTAAGTATACAAGTATCTCCAATGATGACACAAATATATACATTCCACTTGAGGAATTTCTCTTTAAGGCATCAGTTAAACTGCTTCACTAAGATTGGAGATAGTTCTGAGCCAGGGATTTTATCTGAACCAGTAGTCTTCATAGTTGAGGCTTTTGATAAATCTGGAAACCTTGCAAGCCAACATAGATACACAAAGCTTGTGCTCCATGAAGTAGGTTGTCATCTGATTTAGACTTAAAAGCAAAGTTCTTGAAGATGTAATTCAACCTTTGTATAGTTGGACCATAAACCCCTTGTGGGGATAGAGAAATTGAGGTCTACTTTATATATATAGTTCAGCTTGATTTGATTCTTCTGCATGTTTTATTTCTTCTGTTTTTAGTATGGAGAGTTAGAGAAAAAAAAACACCTGAATTTGTCACCAGAAAACACTATGATAGTTGTACACATCATCATGGAATCAAGAGGCCCCACCAGAAACTGCTGCATGGTTCAATTCCCATTCGCAAAATGGCAGTACTGTAACCTCGATATTATGCACCTTAGGTATTACTCTAAAGCTTGGATCCCTGGCTATCAGAGAAGTGTTTACCTCCAGCACTTGAAGAGACAACCAATCCAGGTTTAGGAAGAAATTAAAAGCTTACACTCAAAGTGAATTCATATTTACCCAGGAATCAGGCAGGAGAACTTCAAGTACATGAGCGAGCTTGTCTTGGTGCCTTTAGGTCTCTGACTGACCCAAGGAGATCTGTTGCCTTAACTTCTGGACAGATGCAACATATCCACCAATCAAGATGAACAGAGATCCTCCGAGGAAGTACCGTACCTTAAAAGATTGTTGGGCCTCAAACTCACACCCAACCTCAAGTGGAACTCATACATACAATCTGTTGTTAAAGATGCAGGTAAAATGGTCTGTGCCCTGTACCATTCCAGTAAGTACCTGACTCCTGCTATCCAATCCAAATCAGTTCAAAAATGGAGTACTGTTGTCCTATTTAAGCAGGAGCTGCCAAGACCTCACTCTCCAGTCGTGATAGTTCAAAAACGTCTTCAAGCTCTTGTGGGTGATGAATTATTCCCCATCCTTAAACCCCTCTCCCACAGGTGGGATATGGCAAGCCTCTCGCTGCTGTACCTTCCATGGAAAGTGTTCTACATTCACTGGACCCTGCCATGATAAACCTTCACAGCAAGAACACACCATGCCACTTATATAATAGCAAACCACCCACATTCCCTCCATATTGCATCAGTAAAAAGTAAGTCTTCACTCAAGCAGCTTTTTCCTGCAAACCACTGCCCCTTTGGAATTGACTCCCAACAGGATGTTTCTCTGATCACTACAATCTTAACCTATTCAAGGGTAGGTTCAATCATTATTTCTCTCACCTATACACACAAATGGCCTTCTAACATAACCTCTACCTCTACCCACTGTTTAAAAAATAAAAAAAGTGAGGCCCAAGCACAGAGAAGGGTAGAAGTTACAAAGGCTACTCGGGGATGAGCTGACATATACTGAAGTTTGGACTGACTGAATCTAATTTGTTCCTTGGACCTTGTTTTTGCTATCATTACCAAGACAAAGACTCAGAATCAAAAAATGACTTTCAAAAGCAATTGTTAAAATCTTTTTTGCGCATTCATTTTGATGGCTATTAACATTGTAAAAGATAAATAACTACTAAAATAATTCCAGTAGTACTTGATATATCCTCAATTATCTTGACAATCTCCTAATAAATAAAATTTGTACATGTATAATAAATATTACTCAATAATATTCAGTAGCAATTTACCTATATTTTTTCCTTTTATATGTTTCCAATAATCCACATTTGCAACTTCCAAAATAAGCAGTACCTCACAAAACATGTAGATGTAATTTTAGTTTGCCTTAAAATTCAACATCAAATCTTTACTGCTTATGTATCTAAGTAATGCATTTGTTTTGCTTTCCTTTCAGAGTGTCCTCCATCATAACTGCTCAATCTTACCAAATGGCACTTTTGATCCTTCACTCATCAATTCAACTATCTGTGATTGGAAACCATTTGGTAAGTATATAATAAAAGTATATCTTCTTGGAATCGGAGATAAATGAATTCAACAAAAATATTGAAATATGCATTCTTGCTTGTATACCGGAAGTGAGACAACATTCTTGCAAATGAATTACTATTTGAAAATTATAAGTGTTTTAAAAAATATAGCAAAGGTTATTTGTTCTTCATTGTAACTTGAGGTATAAATTTAAGTTCCAATTTCATGTTGAACACACTTTGAAGTACTTCTGCAAAAGCACTTCATTTTAATTAATATTCTTTTTTATATATTAAAATATAGCTTTTGTTTTGACTCCATAATTTTGGATCCTTCATTCATTGCTTTGTAACTAACCTCACTTGATCTAATAATTTTTTATATGTAGGTACATCAATAAATCTATAACCTAATGATAAAAATATTTATTTTACACAAAGATTTGTTTTATTGTAAAACTCTTCCTTGTCATTTAATTCATTGGTGAATATTAATAATAGATTGAATATTAGAGTGAAAACATATTTATCAAAATCCAGCTGTTGGGCTATGGTTTTTTTTTCTATTGTTAATATTTTCATATGCACAAAATCTTTTAAAAAAATAATTGATGCACACAACTAAATATATCCTAAATCCAGAACTTTCCAAAATAAAGTCTGTTTGAATGTTTAAAAATGATTTCCTTTTTTTTTTTTTTTTTAATATTTACTGTGAAATTGTTAATTACATTTTGTCAGTCTTGATTAGGATAGGTCTTTTCTCTGCATAGATTTAAATTTATCTAGATAGCCTTTACATGAACCAACTTATGTGTACTCAGTCCAAAAAAGATTTAAACATTTAAATAAATGAACAGTAAATTCTGTCTATCCATCCAAGTGTCTGAGACCCTAAAACTCAGGCCACACTTATAGCTGCATTATACCTTTTTGGAATCAGGATGATCCTGGGATTGAAATTCTGCTGTTTTTGAACATCGAGCATTGGGGTTTGTCTGGATAAACAGTTAAAAATTCAAATTTTAAAATAACTGAAAAAAATTAGTGATTTAAAAGTTTTTAATTTATATTGAGTTTAAAGTAACACAAAAACATGATGTAAAAAATTTTTGTTTTAAATTCAGTTTAAAATATTTCCAAAACATTGTGAATTGAGAAAATCAATTTGATTTCCTCAAAATGCCAAGGAATCAAAGTTAAAGCGAGGGGTTTCATAACATGAGGTTTTGAAGTTCCACAGAGTTTTCCATGGAATGAATTGAGGAATTCAAAGTTATTTCTTCAAAATTATCATTGCTGTGTTCGAAGCTAGACTAGAGGTCCTTTTAGTTTTAGACTGGAGGTCCAATTAGTCTTATGAAAGAGCTAGCTTAAGAAACTGCACAGTGTGGCTTTTAAGCTAGTTTTGAATATTTTACAAACATGTTGTGCATCCTTCATGCAACTGTGCAACCTGACCTCCATCCTGGATATGACAATAAACTACATCCGACAGCAAGGCCTCTGATCAGGAGGTTTTGAGGAGCATGGAACCACCTCTTAATTGCTGGTGTTCCCTGGTCCACCCTGACCTAGGAAGGTAGCACCTGTTAGGGTTCCAGCTATGGGCAAATAGTTAACCTCTAAACTGGAGTCAAAACACTATTAAAGTGTAAAAATAGGTTTAATATCAGAAATACATTTTTTGTAAAAATTATTACCAGAAATACATTTTTGAAAAAAAAAAAAATATATTACCTGCAATAAAAATTGCCAACATTAAACAAACCATTGAGGTTGATATGCCATAAACCAAACCAAGCAACCTGATCTCACTGTACGTGTGTGAACTCACTCAGCACCAAAACTCTCTTAAGTCAGTTTGCAAATTGTGTGACCATTGCATTCACAGTGAATATTTATCAAGGTTTTATTACTTTAAACATTATTTTTCAGTGGATACCAATGTTTAAAATAAACGGAGCATCTAATCAAATACAGATGTCCACTAAAAATAATAAAAATATGTTGGATTAATAAATAAAAATCCATTATTTATTTAGAAATTACAATTGTTCATGTAAACTTTGGATGCTGAAACAAAAAAAAAAGTTCATAAAATTTTGGTAACAATGCTTCAAACTTAACCAGGAATCCATTAAAACTGGTTCATCTTCTGGCAGCAGAACACCTGAAAATGTTAAATGCATGTAAACTGCAATCAAAAGAAATTAGCAATTGACAATGCAAAAATTAAATTTGAAGATTCCAAGAACTGTCTAGAAAGCTTGTAATCATTTTGAATGTCTCAACTTACCATTCTTCAGGTCTGCCAGCTTTTCTTATAGTCCAATTTTGATTCTCTGTAACTTTTTGTTTTTCTCAATGCTAAAACTGTTGTTAAAAGGGAAGAGATTTAAGATTGTGGATGAGATTAAGGAGAATACTACAAAATGACTGATGGCTAAAAGAAGACTTCGAAAGCTTGTTTTGAAAATAACGTGAGGAGTAGGTACTTTTAAGAGAACTAACCTACCATTGCCCTAGGCAGATTGCTTTTTATTAAGTATTAAGAGCTTCATTATTCAAATTACCTAAACTATTTAGATTATTTCTTTTGAAGGGAAAAACTTTGAAATGACTGATCTTACCCTCTACCATCCATTGTCTTTTGTCATTAACTACATATCCAGGGAAATTTTAATTTGGACTCGTGCTTTATATTTTGAATTAGGACATTTTCATGCTATGATAAAATTAAAGTAATTTGTACAATGAAACTGCTTTCAAATAAAACCTATTGTACCCAAATAAACTATTCACTTTTTTTGCATGCCTCTCTAACTATATCATATAGTGTAGAATTTGTTTTCTCCAATCAGCTGTTGTAGACAACTTAGCGAATGCATTGTTTTTAAACCTTTTGAAATTGATGAAAATAATACAAACTATGCTTTGGTAATTTATAGTTTTAATGCATGGTTTCATTTTAATAAGAGCAACACAATAACAGCAATTTAAATGTCAGTAGAAATATAATAGCCATAAAAGAATAAAAAAGGAATTATTTTAAACTTTTAAAAATATTTGCTCCATTATGTTTTTTATTATTCAAATCATAGTTTACTTTCCAGTAAAGAAAAGGTGTATCTGTGGGTTTGTGCATGTATATGTATAGAGAACAAATAATGAAAAATATGTATCATTAGTGAATTGAAAAATGCATAAAATATTACTTGATTAGAAAAATAAGTATACAGGTAGTATTGTCTTATTAAATAAGTAAAAAGGTGAAAAGCAATTTTCCAATGTTCAAACTGTTTCAATAATTAACAATAATGTAATATTTATAATTATAAAGGCAAATACAAATAGTAATAATGTGTAAAGTTACTGAATTTACAAGTAAATGGTTGGTAAATAGGAACGAAATTATACTGTTTCTAAGTTTAGTGATAGATATACACAAATTATTTATCATTTGAAATAAAACTAATAGCTTTTGATTCTACTTTGACTTTTACTCTCAAGTATATTTTGTGTGCATAAGTATTGAACAATACTCATTACATTGATAATATTGATGTATTTTTAACTGAAGTTCTCTTTTCCAGTTTGTTATATTTAAAGATTTTTTTTTTTTTGTTGCAAAGTCTCACGAATTTTGTTCCATTCATTGATTTATTACAGATGGCACAAATGCTCAAGAACTTCTTGGAAGTTTAGACTATGCATTCCTGTTTAGTTACGCAATTAGCATGTTTATTAGGTAAGTCTGTCATGGGTTCTGTTCCGTTTTTCCTGAAAACATCAATTCTGTGTGTGTAATAAAGATGAATGAAAAAGTTTGCCTTTTCTAAAAATGAGAACATTTTAACATCTACAATCAAGATTGAGTAACCCATATATAATTGGATCTTCCTCTTCTATAAAACAGGACTCATAAAAGGGAACTAACTTTTAAACTTTAATCTCGCTTAATCTTACAATAACTGGGCTTTTAAGTTATCAGTTGAATATTGACTTCTATAATTGAATCAGTTTATTTGTATTGTCACTTAATATATTTATTTGAATGCAAACATTCTCAAGCTGAAAATATGACACTGTAAGCCCTTACAAAACTAAAGATAAAAAGTTCTTTCACATGTAGTAGATTATCTAAAACTGTTTCATCCTGGATATGATAATAAACTACAACTGACAACAAGGCTCCTGATTGGGAGATTGGCAGTTTTGAAGAGTGTGAAACCACCTCTTAACTGCTGTAGTTTCCAGATATACCCTGACTTGCATTGGTAGCACCTGTTAGGGTCCCAGCTATGAGCAAATAGTGGACCTCTAAGCAACAAATCAACAGTACATTTTTATAATAAAATGACCAACAATATATTTTTATAGCAAAATGATAATGTAGCACTATGAAAGTACATTTTTATAGTAAAATTACTAATGATACATTTTATGATCTACAAACTATATATCTAAAAAAAAACCCAAAAAAACATACCTTTGAAAATATAGAATTATGTACAAAATATATGTAATTGAAAACGTAAAATTACATGCAAAATATTTAGATTTTGGCATTAAATAACCTGCAGAGGATGATATGCCGATAAACAAAAGCAACCAACCAATAATACCTATTTATAATAAAATTACCAATAATACATACATTTTATCTGTAGTTGAAGGTATATAGTTGTGTTCAAAATATTTAGTTGAAGCCATAAAATTGTGTTCAAAATGCTTACATTTAAGCATTAAATAACCCATAGAGATTGATACCCCACCAAATGAAATCAACCAATAAAAACAACTTTCATGACATTAATCCATCCAGGATATGATGATAAACTATATCCATGTCCTGGGTAAGATGATAAACTACATCCAACAGCAAAGCCTTTGATCAGGAGGTTTTGAGGAGCGTGGAACCACCTCTTAATTGCTGGTGTTCCCAGGTTCACCCTGAACCAGGAAGGTAGCACTTGTTAGGGTGCCAGCTATGGGCAAATAGTTAACCCCCAAACTGGGGTTAAAACACTAAGTGTAAAAATAGGTTTAATACCAGAAATACTTTGTAAAAAAAATTATTATCAGCAATACATTATTACCCAAAAAAATTACCAGCTATACATTTTTGGAAAAAAAAATATTACCTGAAATAGATTTTTTGAAGAAAAAAATATTACCAGTAATACATTTTTGAAAAAAATTATTACCAGCAATAAAATTTGTCGGCATTAAATAACCCATTGCAGTTGATATGCCATAAAACAAACCAAACCAATGACATTAATCCACATAATATCCTACAATTTCTTAAATCAAACTGTATTCCAAAATATAACTTCAACAAAACTACAACATAAAACACAGATATCACCACCTCTAGTAATCATGTCTACATAAAAGTGTATATGCACAAAAGCTTAGTATCATCTACCATGTATTCAATTGTGAAAGCAGAATAACAGATTTTTACTACTTCAAAGCTCCCAAGAAAATTAAATTTCAGCATTAAATGACTCATAAGGAGTTGATATGCCATTAAACAAATAAATCATTCTAAACCTGTTACCTTCAGCTTGTTTGTTTCATTGCATAAAGCATTTCTTGTCTGGTTAGCAGTTCTTGTAAGATATTGAAAAATTCCTCAAAGAATTCATAGAATCAAACAGCAGGATTTTCTTTTAAGCTGAAAAGTGGCATAATGTCATCAAAAAGTAGTTTAATAATATTGATAGGCATTAATAATGTCAAAAATATTGGATTGATTTTTTTTTTTTTTTGTTAAGGCTTATCAACCTTTTGTAGAAAATATTTTTAGATTGTAAAATTTTTTTAGAGATAATAATGATTTACTGGTACAAGTCCTACTAATTAACCCATAGCTAGGAGGAGAAGAGGTGAATTCATACCTTTCCCAAGTGTATGTAAGTGAATATAACAAACCTAATTGGAACTTGGCTGTCTGATTTCAAGTGTCAAGCTATTATCCATTACTCCACCCACACATCCAAGCTTACTGCACTTGGTATTCCCAAGTAGTCACTCATCTAGGTACTGACCAGACTTGTCATTGCTTAACTTCAGTGATCATACAAGAACCGATGTTTCAACTTGATTTGGGCATAAGCAACTTTGTCAAAAATAAAATGCTTAAGAAAACTTTGCATCAAACTAATAAATTGTATGTTACTATGTTATATTTGTTCATATACATAAACGCTGCTTTTTACCATGCGAGCATATGATCTATATAAATATTGATTCCTTACAAATCTCTCAATAATAAATAAATAATAAATCATCTTAACCAAAATTTCCTGATTTAAAAAAAAAAAAATGAACAAATTCTAATTTTAAAAACAAGAAAAAAAAATATTCTGAAAAATATACTAAAACAGGTAAAGAAAGAGGACTTGGAGAACTTGATACTCACAGGATGTATTGAAGACAAGAGGTGTGCAAGGAAACATCAAGTAACCTCCCTAATAAACTTGTGTAAATAGATGCAGAACAGAGACTTGAATGGATAGTAAAGGGACAAACATTGATTAGAGTTATGATTGCACACATTCTAAAGAGACATGACATAAAAGATCACTTCAGATATGAACTAGAACATGCTTGCCCTATTTAACAACTATATAAAAATTAGTCAAATATTAAAGAAGCTTAAAATTTATGAAACAACACATCTGAATGAAATGCTCGTAAAAGGAATAATTAACAAAGCATATTAGTATATACATTTTCATATTTTAAGTACATATAAAGAATTTTAAAACTCTTCTTAAAATAATCTTTTTTAATTATCGATATGAAAACTTTCTGTTAAACACTTGTTATTATTTCTGACCTTATTTAAATAGTAGTTAATTCTCCTTTAAACTTTTAGTGGCCATGTTGCCGAACGGATGAATTTGCGGTATTTCCTCAGTGGAGGAATGCTGCTGAGTGGAATTTTCACAGCTGCGTTTGGACTTGGCAAAATTTTTAACATCCACAACATTATTTTTTACATTCTCATTCAGGTTTGTAGTTTTCTCTTTACTCTCATAATTTCCGGTTTGTTGTTTGTTTTTTTTCTCTACCCACCCCATATATGATGTATTGAACAAAATAATCTTATTCTTAGATATCATCATTTTTTTCTTTTTTATCTAATTGGGACAGGTATCTGCTAAAACTCTAGCTCATTAAGTACAAAACGCATAGGGATAGTTCAAGCAAATAAGTGGAAAGGCAGAAAATGTGCAATCTGCTTTTCATTCAGAATTCTTTTATAGGCATTTTATATCCATTTATAATTTTCATTGACATTTTCTCCAAAATCAGTTATAGAAGGGCTCTAATATCTGCAGATCTTCACTGTCTTTGATCATTTTTTTTTTTAATGTTAAACACAAAAGTGTATCATTTCTTAAAATTAAGAAAATTTGTAACTATCAAGACTTTAAAGTGAACTAATAATTACAAAGGTTCAATAACATAAACTGAGAAAAAGAATTTGAATTATTTTCTTTGTTGATTAAGTTGATGTGAAGACTTGTAAATTAAATTTATTAGGTAATTTTCTTTTTTCTTTTTGTTATAGAAATAAATCCAATTTTAATATACAATATATAGAAAATGCAAGCTATGTGGTTGTGCGTTACGAGTGGTCAATAATAATGAATATAATAATGATACATCAATGCTGTCATAGGTTGCCACAGCCAAGATTATTGTTATTGTGAACTCCGTGATCTAGTTTAGTGTTTCTCAACCATTTTTACTTCAGGGTGCACTTGTAGAATAACTAAAACTCTAGGGCACACTTTAAATTTTAATAAGGAAATATTGTTAAATTTGAAATTTAGCATCCACTTTAAAATATGACTTGACTTAGAGATGGAAGCCATATGATTGGTGTCTTTAGCTTTTTAAAAAATAAAGATTTTTTTAAAATATAAAAATAATTTGTAAATTACTCTTCTGTTAATTTGGGGTGCATCTGGTCGCCTTTCAGAGCACATTAGTGTGTCTGGGAGCACTGGTTAAGAAACACTGATCTAGTTGATGGCTGCATAGTATGTGCTATGCCATATGGTTTTGAATTCAGTTATCCTTCTCCTAGACTGGTTGCCAATCACAGCTAGAGACCCCAATCTGTTATGGCAAACATGTGTCCGTACAGACACAAGTGTCCCTGGATTGCATGCAGACATGGTTGTCAAAACCAATTACATTCGGTTTTTCCTCATTAGCAGTAGTGGGCAGTTGGTAAGACTCAGTGTCTTTTGAAATTGATCCTGTGGACATTTTGTTCCTAAAGTTGCTGTGCTTTCTGAGGCAGTGTCATTGTTACTTCCCATCTCTTTCCTTTCTCTGCCTATTACCCCTATATGTTTTAGGAGAGCAATTGGTTAAGTTTTTCCCTGAACCTCAATGCACCCTTTGTGAGGAAAGACATGACTTACCTCAGAATTCGAAACGAGTGCGAACATGTCTTGCCTGCAAAGTAATGACAAAAAGAAATATGGCCGCTATTGAAGACACAATTTATGCACACATATCTCATCCAAAACGAGACGATATTTGCACACTTGCAAATTTCGGCTGTCTTGGAATAGCATAAAAAGTGGGGTGCCAGCAGCACCAAGTGTCAGGGAGTTATTCGTTGGACTGCGTGTAATAGAGTTGGATGTACGGATTGACAGACGGACAAAAAGGAAGTCGATGTAGGCATGCCTGAGTTGGTGTCTGTTTCACAATTGCCCAGTGTAATGGCTGAGAAAGGGAGTCACACAATCCATTTCCTTGAGGCAGCTGAAGGAGAAGAAAAAATAGCTGGCCTGCTGGTGAGCAACACACTGCACTTTTTGATCCCCCCCTCCCCATCATCATTTTTTTTTTCTCCGACACCCTTGCTGTATTTTACAACACTGTCCTGCTATTTAATCTATAGCTGGGGGGAGAAGAGATGGATTCATGCTTTTATCAAGGGTATTTATGTGAAAGTGGATGAAATTAACTGTAATTCAAATTCAGCTTGCAGATTTCTTATTCTAAGGAGCTAACCATTATACCACCTGCATATCCATTAACTACTGAAAATATTAGTTATCCCCACAAAGCATGAATAAGATTTTAAATATTTGAAGTTTTTATTATAATAAAAGATATTTTCTGATGCTAATTTATTTTTCAGATAATCTCTGGTGTTTTCCAAGCCACTGGCTGGCCAAGTGTTGTAACCTGTATGGGGAATTGGCATGGCAAAGGAAAGTAAGTATAACCAAATGTCAACCCTTTGCAACTTTTTAATATCTTGACAGAATTTTTAGAGATTTTGAAACCATCAAGTATATATATTTTTATTACATTTAGATACTAATTATAAAAATAATGACTGAATTAGCAAAATAGGATTGGTTTTAAAACTTTAAGTTATGGACATACAAAATGATTATGCTTTTATTGGATTATCATTGAAAAAATGGTTTTTATCACTGCAAATAGAATTGAAATGAAAGTTGATTTTAAGTTAACATTTAAGTGGACATTTAAAAGAAAACAATTTACTGTTAAAATGAATATAACTGGTTATAAATTTAAAATTACCTATGTCTGATTTATATCTGAAGATAATCTTGTGCAATATCATATTCTTGGATTTGTTATAGATCAAATAGAATGAATTATTTGATTTTTTTTTTCTTTAAATACTGTCCCCAAATTAGGAATAATTAATTTAAAATTATTAGGAATTCGCCTTTCAAATATTTTCTCTAAATGAATCTTTACATATTTTCATGTTAAATTACAAAATTATTTTACATTATTCATTTATGTTTTTCTTATTTTTTTTTTTTTTTTTTTTTTTTTTTTATATTTCAGCCGTGGCCTGATAATGGGTTTCTGGAACTCTCACACTTCTGTTGGCAATATCCTTGGATCTGTGGTTGCAGGAGAATTTGTGGATAGTAATTGGGGCCTGTCATTTATAGTTCCTGGCTTAATCATTTTCATTTTGGGAATTTTTGTTTTCTTTTTCTTAGTTCCAAGTAAGAAATTACACTTAATAACTACTTTTTTAAAATTATTTGGAGCTTAAAATATAACATTTTTTCATTTGCTCTCTGCCTCTTAAGATTAATCTATGAGGTCTGATCACAAAGTATTGGAACTGTTGCTAAGTAACTGTCATGCATATACATTAAGTTATAATGTTCTTGCTCACTTCCATTGTTTATAGCAATGCTTGGAAGGAAAGTGTGTAGAGTGTGGTCAACTCACCACACCACAGAGGTTCCATCAGTGACCATGGCTTGTGAAGCAGTTTTTTGTCAATAACATTCCCCAGATCAGACAACCACAATGTTCCCCAGATCTTGCTCATTGTGACTTTTTCCTCTTCAAAAATCAAATCCCACTTGAAAGAAACAAGATCTCAAGACACTGAAGAAATCCAAGAGAAGTTGATGAGGCAGCTACTTGCTATCCCAAAACAGGAACATTACAGGAATGCTTCCCTCAATGGAAACAATGCTGGATAAAGTGTGTGACTTCAGAAGGGAGCTACTTCAAAGTAGTTTAAATACCAAATTAATATATGTTGTAGTTTTCTTTTTATAGCACAAGTCCCAATAGATTTTGATCAGACCTTGTATACCAAGAACAGCTCATGGAGATCCTGTGAATTCATTGCTTTTATTAATTAACTCGCTTAAAAGCTGCCCTATCAGGCAGCATTTAAGCTAGCTCCTGTGGAGGGCTCTTGATTGGGCCTTCATCACAATAGGTAGGGAGGAGTGGATGTGATAGGCAGCAATAAACTACAGAGCTCAAAACTTATCATTGCATTAAAGTATTGCATTAATATTTAAGCTAACCTTTTAAAAGTTCAAAGATAATTCTTATGCTGCCACTTAATTTAAAAACAATTTGATGTACATAGGTCCTTACTTTCCATACAGACAATTATTTTTATTTTATGGGTGACTTTTGCAATTAATTTTGATTATTCCCAAATTTATTTCCAAGTTATAAAAATTGTTATTGTATTAAAAAAATTGCCCAGCTGATCCAAAACATGACACACATGGCCTGAATATTACGTTAAAAGCATGAAACACTATCACTGCTTGGAGAAGAAATTTATCCCTTGTTTCTTGTTTAGGAATTGGCTTCCAGTTAATTATAAAATATCTCCTTTCTCTTTCACTCCCAGCAGCCTCTTGCATTTTAGTGACATTATCACCTTGCTTGGGGTGAATAGATTAAAAAAAAAAAAAAAAAAAAAAGAATTATGTTATCTTCTTGCAAAAACAAAAAAGAATTACAGTACAAAGAGGAAAACTTACCTGAGTGCTTGAGTGTAATAATACAGTACAAAATCTTATTTTCTAGATGTTTCATCAAAGATTAAAATATTCAAACTTTCTTAAAAACTGAATTAGTCTAGAAGTTTACTGATGAGGCATCATTAGAAATTATTACGTAGTCTGATTTCTCATATCCCATTGTATTTTAAAATAAAGGAAGAATTATTCCTCCTACTTTATATTATTTTTATTTATAAAATTCATATTGCCAAATTTATTTCATTTCTGACTAGTCTATTAACTGGCAGACATGTTTTGCTAAGTATTTTTGTAACCCAGTCTCTGCTATTATATCAGATCACCTGATGTTTTTCTTTGTGTCTGTATGGGAGAATAATAACTGAAATAATAACAGCATGGTATTAATACAGTTTGGTGAAATGTAATTACAGAAAATATATTTATAAACTTGCATATTGGCTTACATTTTAATTTTTGTCTTGTTTATGCATTGTCAAAAGTATGCCAGTGTTGCTGTAATTAAACAAAATTTGACCTGTATCTCACAATTCTAACACATGCTGCACCAGCTGCTCTGTTATAGATTTATATTTCAATATTGAGCACTCTTCCCACATAAATATCACAAATCGATGTGTGTGTGTGACACTTTTCAATTTTTTATACATAAAATAAAACTGATAAACACTTTACCTCATTACTATATATTGGACTCTTCTAAATGAGAAATAAAGATTGTTATTTTAAGCCTGACAAATAAAATTTTGTTAACATACCCTGAAGTTCTCACTTGCATTATTAACTGGACAAACCACCCTATGTTGTTTCTATTCTTATTTGCATTGGTGTGCACAAAAACTGAAAAACCCAATGCAAGTTCACAAAGAAAATGAAATGTGAAATTAACACCACATTAAGCAATGAAAATGTGAATCCTGTTTCCAATATATTTGGTTGTTCATTCAGGGATTCACATGCTTAATCTTGTCAGATAGGGAGGTGACACTTTGGATTACTTTTGCTACTTCTGTCATTACAGACTAAAGCTTCAGTTCTTCTTTTGGCCAATGAAGACTCTTTCTTAGCACTCTTCCTTAGCACTCTTCTGTACATCATGATGCACAGGTTGCCCCCAGATGACTTTGAAACTACTCTCTAATGGGCTGTCCAGAACTCCTCTTTATTAGAATAAAGACTGTGACTCTGCTTATATAATCATCTGAACAAAACTTCTTAACTTCCAACTAGGTTTCACTTCATTCAAGTTTTTATTTCCTTTTGGGCAGTGGGTAGCCACTTTGAAAATCTTACTTTTAAACTTTATTGCTGGCCATGAAACACCAAACATTTCTCAGAGATAATCAAAGAACTCACTTCATGTCTGTTCTAATGATGGCTGGGTTACATTGTGTCACAACTTATTTACATTTTAAATTTGTTTTGTTTGTAAATAAATATTTTTGTAATGACATTGTACTTTTAAGATCGTAAAAACTCAAATATTACCATAATTTTTTATGGCACGGGTAACCATGTATGTGATGTTGGGTGGATAGATGGGTTAATAATTTCCAGTTTTAACTGAATTATTTTACTATCAGATAGTGAAATAATAGACAAACTGAGCAACTCTTTTTAATTTCATGTGATGTGCACTTAGTAAGTATGGTGGAGTAATGGATAGCAGCTTGAATTTAGAAATTGGAGAACCAAGTTCAAATTCCAGTTGAATCCATTACATTCATTTACATGCTAATACCCTTGGAAAAGGTATGAATCCTCTACATCTCTGCCAAGCTATGGTTAAATAGCAGGACAGACTGGGTTCTAAAGCCTTGGATGGCAACTGGTCTACCACAGAAAGAAATGGCAACCTATTGCGGGAGAAAAAACTATCGAACGATACATGATCGTCTAAGCATGTAGCATGCATGTCACATAACTGACTGACTGAAGTATATGTGGATACTTAAATTACTTGTATTGATTTTGATTGTCATGATTGTAAAAATATTAGTTTATGCTAATATATTTGTTACTTTTTTTCCAGACAGTCAAGATATTTGCATTTACAAATAATATTTTAATTGGTTTTTCCTCCACTAATAATGCATCTTTTTTTTTTCTTTTTGTAATTTCAGATCCAGAAGATGTTGGTTGCTCACTTCCTGATCAAGAACCTGTAAGTCTTTAAGATTCCATAGCTTTATACTCAGTTAATAAGTCATAAATTTTAAACTTGTGTACCTCCATTCACCTGTATTATAAATTATATTGTCTCCCCACCCACAACACACATCATTTGCAGTGTTTTGTGTAAAATATTTACTTGACAATTAACTGTAGTTGTTCACTTAATGAAAAAATATGAACTTGGAATTTTTTCTCCCAGGTTTAGGAACATAAATTGATGAGCTGAAGGGGTGTCAGTTTGCATAAAATATAAAATGCCTACTTTTGATTGTAAATTCTGAATTGTCTTTATATTTGTGTATCTTTTTATTCTTTCATTCATTCACAAAGTTGGCAACATATTTGTATACCACATCATATCAAAAATGTAGTTTTCTATCTTGAATTAATAAAATGGGCTATTTCTGGGGTTAAGTTCAACCCTGTATCTTTCATACTAGTTGAATCCGCCTTAAAAAGAATCCCATATTAGAATATTATTTTGCATCATCTTTTTTTTGCAAAAAGATTGATGGTCAAGTAATATACTTGAAGGTTTTGTATGCATATATATATATATATATATATATATATATGAAAAAATGTAAATAAATAAATATAAATAAATATATATATATATATATATATATAATTATTTATATATTATATATTGTACTTATTAGAAAGCGCTCAATATCAGAGATAGAGCTAACATATTTGTTTGTATAGATGTGAGTTTGTGACCCTGGGTTTCACACTTTTGCAATCATCAGACAAACTGATTAATTTTTTTTAAATTTTGGGTTTATGTAGATTGCATGTATTAGTGTTATTATGGGAGTGGGGGGGAATCGTCGTTGTGATGTCATTGTGCTAACGCAAACATAGATGCATGTTTATACACCCGATGAGGTACGCAGACACACATACACACTTGGTCATCCGTCGGGACTCATACATATATAAACATATGTGGACAGTTTCAGATTTGATATGTATGTATATGTGTGGTGTTGTGTCTATACATACGTATTTGTATGTTGAAATTCAAAGATTGGAAGGTGGCGAATTTCTCATTGTGAATGTCTCCATGTCAAAAAATCAGAGCATTTTCTGTTTTTCCACTGAATAATATTTCCTCCATGTATGTATGTATATATATATATATATATATATATATATATATATATATACATGTGGTGGGGTCTGTAAAATTATGATAAGTAAAAATTATTTTTATTTTTTAAAAAAAGGGGTTTATTTGTTATATTTTAAAGCTGGTTATTTGTTTGTTTTTGATGATTGTGTATATGTAACTGGTAGAAATTTCGGTTTGTAATCCTTGGTTATTTTATATGGTGATATTTAATATGCTGGGCGAGAGGGTAGTTTGCGTTAATAATTATAGCAGGTCTATATGATAATAGTAAATGTGATGTGATAGTAATGTAGTAAGGGATTAGAGACAATGATAATTTAGTTAGCT